>APFE031418403.1:28210-91231 GCA_000404065.3 Pinus taeda | reverse complement strand
GGAGCAAGTAGAAACAATGGGAAAGAGTAGGAGAGGGAGGAGAAAAATACAAAAAAATTGTCAAAAAAATAAGGGAGTTTGGGGTTTGAACTTATCTCTTTAGCTCTTGTAGATGAAGTCCTCCAAGTTCTTGCTCCAAGCTCCTCCTCCTTCTCCTAGCTCCTCCTCCTTCACTCCTCCAAGCTCTCCTCTCTTCTCTTCTGCTTTTCTTTCATCTCTTCTCCTCTCCTCTCTTTTCTTCTCCAACTTTCATAAACTCAAAGTGAGAAAATGAGGAATGAATGGGGGCTTTATTTTTTTCATTCCTCACCTTAACCTTACTCTAACCTCACCCTAACCCACCCCCTTTATGCTAAGTTAACATAACTTAAAAAATAAATTAAAAAGAAAATGTTTTTTTCCCTTGTGCGCGGCCTTCTTTCCCGAAGCGTACGCTTCCTCCTCCGAAGCGCCGTACGAAGCGTGCTTCGGAGGCCTGGAAGCGGCACTTCCGTACTGCGCTTCCAAATTTCCAGAAAGCCGCTAAAAATGCCGAAGCGACGCTTCTGAATTCGGAAGCGCTGCTTCTGGCCAAGCTTCCTAGGTGCTTCCGTACGGGATGCGCTTCGGGGCTTGGAACCGGGGGGGGGGGGGCGCTTCGTGCAACATTGGTACAGTGTTGTCTGGGTTTGCTTATGTGAAAATCATCTTTCCTCATGAGGCTGTATTTAGGATTCATCTCAGGCAGAATCACAGTTAGTACAATCTTCTCAGTCAAGGGAGCCGAGAGTCCTTTCATGGGTTCAGATCAGTCCTTATGGCCAACGAAGATGATATTCATGCATGCCAGTGATATCCGCTGTGGAAGGGATAACTCTTGGTTCAATTAGATAAAATCGCAGTGGACAGTAAACTGCCCTAACCAGAACGTCATGTTGAATCATTCTTTTGTTTAAGATTTGGATCTTCATAAGACACTAGAAAAGCCCAGTTATGGTTGCTTCCGTTTTATTTTATTCATCATGTTGAAATAAGTTTTGTTGGATAAATGGTATTGTCTGTCATGCATACAATGATGTTTCAGTAATCTTGTGAAATTGATGACGATTTATTGTCTAGCTATATGCCTAGGCCATTTTAACATCTACCCATGAGCCAAGTTATTTTTATGTGACCTATTTTTTAATAGGGCTATGCTTTCCATCCAAGATGTTGGTATTGACAACGATGTTCTAATAATCTTCTGTGAAATTGGTGACCATTCATTGTCTAGCTATAGGCCTAGGCCATTTCAGGATAAGTCTACCCATGAGGCAAGTTATTTGTACGTGACCTATTTTTGAATAGGGCTATGCTTTCCATCCAAGATGTTGGTATTGTTAATTGTGGGGATCAACTTATGTACACGACTTCCATCTTCTATTATTATGGAGGTGGCTTCGATGTACATGCTAAGTCTATGAGAAATATTATTTCTTTTGTTCTGCGAATGATATTTAATTCACATTTCAGTGTGATTTGTTTTGCAGCAATACTCTAAGGTTTTGGAAGAGACTATGGAAAAATTTGCGGAGGGTGTAATCCAAATTCTTATATCCACAAATATAGTTGAAAGTGGACTCGATATTCAAAATGCAAACACTATTATTGTTCAAGACGCTCACCTTTTTGGACTTGCACAAATGTATCAGGTGCAGTCTCTCTCTCTCTCTCTCTCACACACACACACATGCAAGATGTATACACACAGCTACAGGAAATTTTACATCTAGCAGTTTATGCCTAATGTTGCCAAGGAAGTCAGACTGTGTTGTGGTGATTTGTGCCCCAGTAGTGTTTTTTTGACATTCTTTTAACAATGACAAGCATCAAACCGTTTTTTTGAAACAGCTTCGTGGAAGAGTTGGAAGAGCAGACAAACAGGCCCATGCTTACTTATTTTATCCTAATAAGTCACGTCTTTCAGAAGTTGCTTTGGTGAGCACTCTTTCAATTGATATTTTGGCTTTATTCCAAAAGTATTTTTCATTTAGTGAGAACTTGTAAAGTAAATTTTGTTTAGTGAACTGACTGTGTATGGATGCGTCTTCTGAGTCTAAAGCAGATTAGCATTCAATAGAAGTTATGCCCTGAGGTCAAGTGTCTATTCTGATGTTTTTCTTGTTAATCTCTTGCCATGTCATAGAAAAGTTCAGGTGCAGTCAGACCTTGAATCTGGTTTTAAAGTTTGGCAGATCACTCCAGCTCATCATTTTTTATTGTCTTATGTACCTATTGTTGGTAACCAATTGGAACCACTACTTGTCTTCGGAAATATTATATATTAACTAGGGAGAAGTAATGGCATGCTTTTCCAGAGACTGGGATTATATTTCACCTGATTGGAATTACTGCTTTATGACATATGTAAAGCTCATGAGTGTATTGTTAAAAGTTGTGGGTATTTATCATTCTCCATTTGCTCTAAATATACTATTGATTTAAAATACAGGAAAGGTTAAGAGCACTTGAAGAGTGCCATGAGCTTGGTCAAGGCTTTCAGCTTGCAGAGAAAGACATGGGTATCCGAGGTTTTGGAAGCATCTTTGGCGAGCAACAAAGTGGAGATATTGCAAATGTTGGGATTGATCTCTATTTTGAGATGTTTTTTGAAAGCTTGTCAAAGGTAATGTTTCCTTCCTCTGAGGTGGACTTTTCACAGGATAGTGACCTAATATTGAGGTTTACTGATTGAGATATTTCAATTTTGCATGTGACAAAAGGTGTAAAACAAATATTTATACATTCATTTTCATATTTGGGAATTAGAAACCTCAAAATATGAAGCCATACAAAAGTAGAATGATTGATATAGTCGATGGTGGTTCCTAATCTTTCACTTCAGAGAGTTTCTTGCTGTTAGTTGCCAGGGCTTGCAGACCAAAATGTCAATTCTGAATGCCCATGAAACCCGGTGTTCAAGGAGTTGGCTCAGATTTAACCAAAGAAGTTAATTGTCTTTATCTTTGCTCCTTTTCCTTGAAATTAAAGTCTTAGATCAGTGTTACCCACCATATTCCATGGGGATTGCACATGTGATGTTGATCACATGCTTCAGACTTTTTGCAGGATAGTGTGTCAGTTCTAGCCTTCCAAAGGTTGGAATGATGGTGGCAGCTGCTTTAGTTGTGCATTATGCTCTTCATGGACAGATTTCATATTGGTCAACTAGTCATGTTCTAGTCACGTTCACATTGTGTTGCATGGTCAGTTCATGTATTATTTGTAAGTTGTAACCTCTAGCATGGTGGTTATCTGCCTATTGTTTTACTAGTTCCATTCATGTTCCTTAACACTTCTGTAATTTGACCCATGTAATTTGTATTTTACAAGCATATTTTTACTTTTTACCCTTTGTGCAACCCAATTCACATCATACTTCATCATTTTACCTAGTTAGTTTGTGTATCACATCACATCTCTACCTTTTACATAGGTGAAATACACATTAAAACACTTTCACTTCATTCCATCTCCTAGGAGGCTCTTGACACTTTTTACTTATAATTCCCCAAGTTCTATTTCATAATAACCCCTCATTCCTCATATTTCCCCTTTTTCCAATATGAACACACCTAATTGGTTTAGGATATTGTAAGTAAATCCAAAGACCTTAGGTTGATGATATAGTTATTAGCCTATAAATGCTCAAATGTCACAATTCTTCGCTAAGGCTCATTCTCTGGGTTTTATCGATGATTTATCACTAGGGAGCACACTTTATGTCTATGTGGTACATGTTGCCTCAAAATCTAGAAGGACTTGTGAAGGGAGTTCACAAGACAAGAACTAGACCAAAGAACAACAATGAGGCAGAGGCCCATGTTGACACCTAATCCTATGGAATACAAAATAAGAAAACAAAGAGAGCTTGGAATGTGAATCCCAAGGGTCTCTCCTTTTATGTATATGTATTACTGTTCTTCTTAATAGAAAAACCAATTTTGTTACCAGATACTTGGCTTGACATGGTATCAGAGCATAGGTTCACAGGTCCCATTTAACCATTCCTCAACCTTGTAACTCCTATCTACTGCCATTTTTTCCTACACAGACCTGTCCCCGCAAACAAACAGAACCCGTGTGCTCTCCCTTGCTCAATGATTTCGCTCTGTGCTACCAAACGCTCCTCTTTGAATACCTACACACTGTTTGACCTGCTCCATTCCTTGTCTATGAGGCTTCCTGAGCCATTTGATCCAATTCAAACGTGAGGTTCCACGGCTTGCTTGTGAGGCTTCATGCTTGCTTTATAGATTTTCAAATCAAGCATTTCCAGTCTCAGAAAATCATTCATTGATAGCCCCATCTCACTCAAATTGCCTCTCATATGGTTGTTTGTCCTCCAAAATTGTCCTTTGTTACTACTACTATTACTTTTTCCTGTAAATTTATTTTTTCGGTTGTTCCATATCTGCGTCTTAGGCAATTTCATCATTGGAGGAAGTAGAAGAGCTATGGTTGAATATCCGACAGATCGGTAAAACAAGGAGTATGCAATAATGGCTCTTAATGGTATATGACAACTTATGAAACTTGTAGTAAGGTGACAACCGACAGTGTCTCTTTATGCTTCATCAGAGTGGCGCAACAGAGCTCTGTCGTGTAATCCGTAATCCATTAATGAGTCCTTTATTTCTATAGGAGTTGATTATATATGTGCAACTTGGTTTATATGCGAGTTGGTAGTAATGGTTTATACAGTATATAATAACAATCTCTTTTTGCTTGTGGTTCATGCTTGTGGTTTGATGCATACGCGTGTAGGTTGGTTATTATGACAGTTGATTATATGATGCGTTGAACATTATTTGTCTGTTGTGTTGGTTTATTCCCTGTTATATACTCTACTCTCTGCGTTACTTGTATGTCTTGTTGGTTGTATACTCTCTGCACTGTATACTTTATACTCTTTGTGATATATGGGAATTGGTTTATTTCAAAGTGGAGCAAAATGATTGTTTGAATTCGAGAGGCTGCATCATTTTTTTTTGGGTTATTTTGATTAATGAGAATTGGAGCCAAGTTATATGATGGATCTTTGTTATTTGTGTGTGTGTGTGTATATATATATATATATATATTATCAAAGACTATTGGTGCAAGTATTTTGACTATTTAGGGCTAGGTTAAAATTTATTTAATAATACATTCTCTCATCTCAATAGTTGGAGTAGTTCTCAATGGCAAAGAGAACCACCATGAATGGTCCAAAAAGGTGAAGCATATCCTCATTTTCAATGAATTATTGAAAGGTGTATGTGAAGGAGGAGGCGACAATCTGCCTGCAAAGCCCACAACAGACAAAGAGCTTGCCATATGAGAGAAAAATAACAGCAAGGCCTATGCCTTGATTGTTGCATCAGTAAATGAAGAAGTGAGTCATCATATTGCACCAATTACCAATGCCTTTAATGCTTTAAAGAAGTTGAAAGACTTATATGACTCACATTCAGAGCTTGAAGTAGTCCAACTAATAATCCCACAACAGACAAAGAGCTTGCCATATGAGACAAAAAGAACAGCAAGGCCTATGCCTTGATTGTTGCATCAGTAAATGAAGAAGTGAGTCATCATATTGCACCACTTACCAATGCCTTTAATGCTTTAAAGAAGTTGAAAGACTTATATGACTCACACTCAGAGGTTGAAGTAGTCCAACTAATAATCCTCTTTTCCTAGCCTTTGAAATCAGAGCTATTATGCATGATGTAGAAGCCACTGAAGTTGAAATGGATGTTCCTCTCACAACCATATTCAACGCACTATATCCCACATATTTTCATTATCTTGGATCATTACAAGGTAGTGGCCAACTTAAAGAGATTACTTTTGACACTCTTGTGGAAAAGTTTGCAGAAAGAGAGAGATTTTGGGAAGAGGAACATAGTTTCTCAATCTTTTGAAGAAGTTGTATGCCTTGCACAAAAAGAGAAGAATTAGGCACAAGATTCTTGTAGAGGAAGAGGTGGAAGAAGGGGACGTGGAATGAAGAATAACAGGGGCAGGGGGGCAAACATTATCAAGGAGGAAGACTTGATCTCCATTGTATTTGCTACAACAAAAATGGGCATGATGCATCCACATTCAAGCTCTCTTGGGATATAATTAAGTAAGAAAGAAATGAAGAGAAAGGTAAAACACCACATTTAGGGAAACGTAAAACACCTAAATCTGCTCATTATATTGTGGCATACTACACTATTGGAATAACTGAAGACTTTTTGAATTCTTCATTTGCTTCATGTAAAGATGCATGGTTGGTTGACATAGGTGTAACTTGCCATGTGACCTTTCAGAAAGATTTTGTTGAAGATTTTAGTAATAATGTAGATGGAGCATTCTATTTTGCAGACAAGTCAAAACTCAAGCCATTTGGACTTGGCACCATTAGACTCAAACTGCCTGAACTCCCTGACTTTCTTCTACATGATGTTCTCTACCTTCCAGAGCTGCAGAGAAACCTGTAGCCCCTAGTTCATATTCGTCAGCAAGGACACTCCATTCACACGTTTGATGGAAAAGTTGAAGTGAGAAAAGCATCAGACAACTTCCTTGGCATGATGGGAATAGAAGAAGAAAGACTCTTGAAGCTGCAAGGAATGTTTGCTCATGCATAGAACTATGCATACAATGCTTAGTATAATAAAGGTACATTGCCATCTAGTCTTTTATTGCATGCAAGATTTGAACATCTAGACTATGATAGTCTTTGCTTATTAAAGAGAAATGGTGTTACTGGTTTGCCAACCATTCCTAGGAAACTGACGTAGTTTGATGCTTGTATCTTAGGAAAACCATTTCATGATTCTCTTTCCAAAGCATGTAGAAAGCTTGAAGTGATTCATTATGACTTGTTGGCTCTATCCCTATTCCTTCTGCAAATGGAAATAAATATATGATGACTTTTATTGATGAATACACCAAGATGTGTTGGGTATATCAGTTGAAGAACAAATTAGAAGCTTTTGAAACTTTAAAAAAATTTCATGCATGGATTGAAAATGATACGCAATCTCATATTGGCTCTGTTACCCACCATTTTGTGGGTAATATCCCTAGGATAAAATTTTTCTCCAAGATGGTCCTTAGTCGATAGCCAACAACCCCTTGTAGCCACCAGCTAGCTCATTGTGCCATCCTCTCCACCACCTGAGCCAACCATGTGATCCCTCGCCCATCTACCATGATTGTGTGTTTTGAAGGTGGGCATCCTGAATCTAAAGGTATGTCTTTTCATTTAGAAATCGAGTATTGTAGTTTGCTTATCATGGACACTTTTGTGCATGGATTAATGTGGGTGATTCAGTGGAAAGAATGGGCTAGGTCTGTGCTTCTGCCCCTTAGACCCCTCTTAGGAATTAAACTTGGATTCTAGTTTTGTGGGATCTCTTTTACTGACCATTTGGTTCCACGGATGGTATATCACGGGAAACCCCAATTTTGGTTGCATGGTCCAGCTCCCTTGTCCTCCTATATTACCCTCTTTCCATTCATTATCACCCCATTCATCATTTCTCCCGCCGAGGTCCACATTCCTCCATTGAGGGTTAGCTCACCCCTTCCCCTTTCCCACACCTTGGGTCATGGCCTTGAATGAAGGTCGGAGGTTGATGCAACTAAAAAGAAAGATAAAAGCATATATGGCCACATTCAACAGGAAAAAGTACCACAAAATGCAAAAGATGGTCAGGACAAATACATTTAGCACATGGGCAAAAGCCAATACATGAGTTCTATCCCATCATCATGGCCATCACCCTGATTCCTATAGGTTCTATGAGCCTTCTCATCATATAGGAACCCATGATTGCCCCAACCCTTGGTAGGTAATGACCGCCCCACCTTAAAAAGGGGAATTCACTGCTTTATCTTATACATCATGCTCTAACCCCTTGAGCCCCAAGAAGTTGATCAAATAAAATCATAAAAATGCAAAAAGACATAAAAGAAGGGTGGAAAATTCAAGGTTGGGGCACCTCATGTACCACGATTTCTCCCTCCTACACATTATAAACCCAAGTGTGGGCTTCCCTCTTATTAGCTACCCTTGTACCCTAGCATGTGACCCATGGCTACCCCTTCTCATTCCCTACTTCATTCACCTATCTGTCACATGCCACCACCTTTTGAAGGATGTACCTCGACTATATTATGCTCTTTAGAAGTAGAAACCACCTAATAAAATTATTAGTTAACCCTATTTGGAGTTTAGGAGACATTGGCACATCTCGAAGCCCATTATGGAAGGGCAGACCGTTATGGAGTCCCCACCTGTGGTCCATGATTTGGTAAGATCATTTACTCGATTTCTTTAATGACTTGTTATACTGGAAGGCTAGGGGACGCATTGGATCTTATGCAGGATTGCAGATGGTTTCCATCTTAGGTTTGGTCTCCCTATACGGGGTCCTAATCCTTCAGAGGGCCACATTGGCACATGTAGGTGAGCATTGAGAGCCATGGACCTTGACAGTAGTAGATTGTACTCCATGGATCCCCATAGCCATACAAAGATTGCTTGTGGTTCACTCATTGGACAAGGAGGATGCACCTGATCCATCATGCTTAGCTGTCCCCAAATCTACACCATACACCTAGAAGATGATCCAGGACTTGCACGATGATGTGGCATCACCTACACCATCATCCTAGCGCTTGTAAGCAATCTACAAGCATCTTCGATTTGTTTGGAGATCCATGAGGACACTTGTGTGCCCCTACATGTCATTTGGAGCACCACAGGTTATTACAAGGGGCCATCCCCTTGTCCATTGATTTGAGGGTCCTACTCTTCATTGTGGCACCCAAGGACATCATTAGGCCTCTTAGAGGGCCCTACGACATGCATAGATTATTATTTGACCTCTTGAGAGGCTTACTTTTTCATTTATGAGCAAGTTTGGTGGGCTTGTCACCAAAAGTTGAATTATTAGAACATTATTTTACTTTTGGGGCTTATGTAGGCCAAGGAGGCTAATTTGAACTCCTAAGTTGTGTATAAATACAAGTGAGATGAGTTCATTTCTCATCATCACTTTGGTTAGGATCACTTCTTTCTTGAGATTTCCACACTTTTTCTAGTGGATGAATTGGAGCTTTATGGATGAATATTAATGTGTGGATATTGGTCTATCTTCTCTTGGAGCTTCTTTGTTGTCTATTGTGAATGGTTGGATATAATTTGGTACATGTAAGTACATGCTTTTTGATGTTATTCTTGTTTACTTTTGTCATATACGTTGGACTGGGATTTTCGTTGTTCTAGGGTTAATTGCCGCATGCATTTACTGCGTAAAATTGCCGAATTTGTCTCTATTATAGCATCTCTCAATTTATGGGCCATGTAATATGAGCGAATCTCCTAGGGTTAATTCTATCAAAGAATTCGACCTTGATAAGCCATTCCTCTTGCACATCGAAGTATAAAAGCTGCAAGGTTGCTCCCTCAACCTAGAAGGCTATCAAAGTGATCTTGAGGCCTCCTTGATTGGGAACTAAGAAATCCTACTAGTATTCATCATAGACTCCATTGTCCCAAAGATTAAGGCACTGATCTACCAAGGGTGGTCACTAAAACTCATATTCTTTCGCCTCCTCCTAGGTCTAGCCAAGTTGGGGTACCTAGGGCATCAATTTCTGGACAAGCTAGCCATAAAAAAATTCGATCTCCTTGGGTCTCCTGTGCTGGGCTTTCCTCAAGCTCTCCAATTTTGAAGCCATTTTGACGGTGGAGTTGGGAGAAAAGCTAAGCCCTAGCTCCGAGATCAAAACTTTCCCTTCCATCCCCAAGGCTAATACCTCATAGGGTCAAAATAACATCTTCAAGTGAAATTCTTTCTTTGATCCTTTCCTCCACCTTGTCTAGGGTAAGAATATCATTGGTTGTTACATACTTTCCTCATACCCTAGACCGAGTGCACTTGGCCCTGTGTGGTTCCACTCCTTTGGAAGACCATTCGTCAAGAACCATCTGGGACACCAATTCTAACAAGGATTCTAGGGATTTGGGAACTCCTTCACAAATTTGATCTTACAAACCTAACTCTGAAATCCTGTCTTCCTTTCCCTTGAAGACATGGTACCTTGCTTAGAAAGCAAGCAAGCTCCATCCTTCAAACTCTTTTGGGAAGGGGTTTGGTTGGGTCACTCAGATTCATTTACTTATCCTTCATTGGTGACTCCATACATATCAGGTCTCCTCCCATCGATAAAAGAACGTAAATAGAAGGGATTCATAGCTGAGGCGACAGTGGGCTAAGTCTCCATTTGTTGCCCTTGTCCTAGCATTTGCTCTTTAGGGATACCCCTTCGGTCGCCTACTAGTTTGAGCGGTAACATTTTGGTGCTGTTGCCGGGGACGCGAAACGTTGTTTTGTTCCCCATACAAGATAGTGACATATCATTATTGGCGACTCCATTGGAAGAACGAAGCCCCAGTTCTTCTTTGAACTTCAAAGTCGATGCTTGTAGGGTGAAGAAAGCATTTTTCTAGGCATCTTTAATTTCACCCTAGCGACTCCTACATATCTTTCATGTATACCTCAAATAGGTTGTCATTCTTTTGTAAATTTCTTGCTTTGGACATTGCTAGCATCCCTAGACATCCTAATCATGTCCGGGATGGATTGTTCGTGGGGTGCCCATGTTTGATGGTGATCCACTCTTTGCAAATGACCATGTGGAAAGATTCAATGCACATACTTCGAAGGAGAAAGTGGTTCACCAAGATTTCCTTATGTTGTTGCTCATGGGATCTCTCGGTGGTCATAACTCATGGCTCCATGATCATGAACCCAAGAGCATCTCATCTATTGAGGAGTTCGTTAAAGGCTTTCTTAGTCACTTTCAAGTATACCCTGCATTAAACATCCAAGAGGAAGCCCTCATTGAGCATCATCAAGACATTGAGGATCTAAATAATGAGCAAGAAAACAAGTCCTCATTGGGTCCACATGATGAAAATGATGATTTTGAGGACACGTGTTGGGAAGGATGAATTTATGGAAAGTGAAATTGAGACCAACCCTACCTTCCTTAAAGGTATTACTCCCAATGAATCCTCTTTTGAAAACCTTGACAGAGATGATCCCATTAGCCCCTTGAAAGATGACATTGAAGATTATTTCCACATTGAAAAAGAGAAATGGGAAATTATTGGTCCTCAATTTGATTGTGCTCCCATTTATGACACCAACAAGGAGGATGAGGATGAGATTGGTCTTCCCTTCTCCTCAGGCACTATTTATGATGACATATCCATTAATACCCTTGGGAAGGAGAATCTTCATTGTCCTTTGCATAAAGAGGGGCAGTTGGAAGTGATCAACTTTCCTTTTAAGAGAGACCCGATCTTTGATACTAAGGGAATTGATAAGGCTCCCACTTCTTCTGAGTATGATTCTATGTTCAAATCTCTTGAGCCTTTATATTATGACTTTTGGGAAGCACAACTCGTTGAATGCGATATTTCTTTCTTTGGTTTTCCTATTGGTCATTATCTTGAGTCTTTGTCAAGTGATTCCCTCACCCCTGGTCATATAATTTCAAGTAGCGGTGAGCCCTCCCCCCCGCTCAAGTATAGTGTCAAGGAAAAGCCCTTCATCGATTATACTTTTCCTCTTGGGACACACCCTCGGGTTTTGATCACTCCATAGTCTCCCCTCTCCAGTGTAAGCATCATGGGCAAACTACTTGTGTTTCTCCATCTTGTCGGCCTCCCTTTCCCACTAATCGTAACCCAATAAAGGCCTTAAGCCATGACGTAAATAATAAGGACAATGGTGGAAGTAATATACCAGAGGTTGCCATCCATCAAAGGTTTATAAGGTTGGTTGTTGACATCTCTATATTTGGGTTGTAAGAGAAGATCTCATGGACTAGATTACATCCTTTTCTCACCTCTTCTCACATAATCATCGATGTGTGGGCATCATGTTTTCCCACCTCCCACCCACATCATCCTCCATGTGTTTGGATTTGCATTCGCTCTGGGATTTGCTACATGAGTAGTCATACTGGCAGGCATATGTATATTGATATGATGATATGTTGGTTGCACAAGCTTTATGATTACGCTTAGCATTAGCATTATCACATGCATGTTAGGGTAGGATGCATTGCATGTTGATTTCTGCATTAGAAATAACATCATATGATATTTCTAATGGTAGATAGATGCATATTTTATTTTCTATTGATTTTATGGCCTAACATATTAGCATGTGCAATCATGAGACGCTGCGAAAGCATGCTGCCCTGTGTTTTTCCATCTATTATATGTGCAGGTGACAAGTCTACGGTAACCAAGAGATTGTTGGAGTTCTTGTGACCTCCCATTTGAGTAGCTTCGCCCACTTCTTTGAGAGATCACATCCTTGTTGGAGCCAAATTTTACCCACCATTTTGTGGGTAATATCCCTAAGAGAAATTTTTTCTCCAAGATGGTCCTCGGCCAATAGCCAACAGCCGCTTGCAACCACTAGCTAGTTCATTGTGCCATCTTCTTCACCACTTGAGCCAGCCATGTGGTCCCTGGCCCATCTGCCATGATCGTATGTTTGAAGGTGGGCCTCCCAAATCTAAAAATTGTTAGTTTTTGGTAGCATCGGAAGTGCTCTAGCCTTGAAAATTGGTGGAGAGGCTAAGGCACATGCGTTCTAAAGAACCCATAAACCGTTTGGTGAAATCCACCCAAACTGTATTTTATTAAAATAATTAATATTTTTAATGGAGTTCCTAAGTCTAAAATTAAAAAAATTAAAATATTAATGGGTATTAATCGAAATATGGGTGAGAATGATCTAGAAGGCGGATCAAGTCATGTTTTAATCTTAGCCGTTGATTAGAGACTTAATCTCGGCCCTTGAAGACTCAACAGGAAAAGTATAAAATGGAGGCTCGGGGTTCATATAGAAACACACATAGAGAGATTGAGGAAATTGATTTTCTGAGGTGAGAAGTTCTGAGGAGAAAAATCGATTGGGGAGATCTTGCAGCTGAGGGGTAGAGAGAATCTAAGAGAAGGACTTTCTGGAAAATACAAAATAGAGAGGCGGAGAGAGCTTGCAGAGAGTCAACGCAGTAGTCGGGAGAGGTGACGCAGAAAAGCTGTCTGTCATGCAGAATCTGGAACAGCCAGAACAGCCGGGAGAGTTGACGCAGAAAAGCTGCTTGTCACACAAAATCCATAACTACCAAAACAACAGAAACTGCCATGAATCGTCGGAACAATCGGAAGAGCTAACGCAAAGGGCAGAGAAGGTGACGCAGGGCTGACACAGAGCCTAAAAGGCTGATGTATGGCCTACGCAGGGCTAGCGCAGACATAACCGGGGTTAGCCAGTCTTGTGCCAGATTAGCCGAAATTCTGCCAGGTGAAGTGGGGTAAATCTCACTCAGATTTTCCGCCAGTATTTTCTCTGTAAAGGATTGCTAGATGAGCATCCTTGATTTGTATTCAAATATTTCTCCTGCATAATAATAAACCCTCAGAGCTGCTGTACTGATTTCCCCGCATTGGGTTTTTTGGGGACTATTGTGTCCAAAAATGAGTGTGTCCTATGTATCTTGTTCTTTGCTCTGTTTTTTATTTCATGGGATCAAATATTTACTAAGTATAATCTGCAGAAGTAATTTGCTTCAGTATTCAGAAGAATAACTTGGTGAATGTAATTTAAAAAAATCAAGTAGGTGAAGTAGATTCAGATTTGCTGCAGTAGGGATTCCTTCGAGTGTAGGAATTTTCACATGGTATCAGAGCATTGATTTTGAAATTGGAAGTGCAGATCCAGTGCTGAGTAGTGAGGTCGGAAGCTGCACTTGGCAGCAATTCGAATCCCCTTTACGGGATTGCGTAGTCCTTGCTGGGAAGTAGATTCGAGGAAATCTCTCTCTGAGTGAGACGACAAAGAGGTACGATTTTCAGTTCGTAACTTTGCAGATGCAGAGGGAGTGACGCAGAGCCTCAACGCAGTACTTGAAGGGCACAGTTTCTGCCAGGGTAGAAATTCGCTGGAAAAGAACGAAGACACAGAGAAGGGGAATTTTCTCCTCAGAGAATTTTTTGCCAGAAAGTTCGGATTTCTCACTTGCTGAGCAACTGAGAAGCACTAAGCAGTGACTAGAGGAGTCAATTCGACAGTTGGGTGAGATGGCATCGCATGGGCCCAGAGATCAGGACAGGTTGGATGGAGCCTCCAACAATGTCATATGGACGATCAGGATCTTAGCTGTTCTGGAGGAATATGATCTTGAGGCCTACATCAAAAGTGTTGTGGTTGTTCCTGCTGACAATGATCAAAAGAAGTACAAGGCCGAGCAGGGGAAGGCAAAGAGGCTCATTCTCGATGGAGTTCAAAATCATGTGGTCTCACACTTGCAGGGCAAGAATATAGCCCGAGAGATGTGGGAAGCCTTGTCTTCTCTGTATCAAGGCTCTTCCGAACAACGAAAAAAGTATTTGGAGTAGAAGTTGCAACGGACTTTGATGCAAAAAGGAGAAGGGGTGAACCTCTATCTTTAGCGTCTTCAGGACACTAGAGACCAACTTACTGCAGTGGGGTCCACTCCTTAGCCAACTGCGATGGTGAGGATAGCCCTGAATGGAGTCTTGGATGAATGGCAAGTTTTCGTCCAAAGCATATTAGGTAGAGAAAAACTACCTTCATGGGAGGAGATGTGGGCGACTCTTCAACATGAGGAGTTGAGGAGGGACCTAGTGAAGGTCAACCTCAGTGGCAACAGTGGGAGTGGCACAAAGACGAAGGAGGAGGAGGAGAATGTAGCTCTAGCATCGAAGCGACAAGAGAAGTCGAAGCGAAAGGACATTTCGATGGTGAAATGTTTCAGTTGTGGTGAGATGGGCCACTATGCATCCTAATGTCCTTTAAAGAAAAATGACAAGGATGAGAAACATGATCCTAACGCTGCTTCAACAACGATTGACGAGGATGACTTTTCCATGAGTGCCCACGCATCTCCAGGAGGGAAATGGGGCGATATTGAGTTATAGTCAGGAGGACTAAATGTGGACAAGATCCTTGAGGAGTCCACCTCTTGGATCAATTCCTTGCTACGGGAGCCCAAGATTCAGCAGCAGTGAGATGGCCCAAGATTCAACAGCAGTGAGATGGACTTAGTGTCAAATGATGTAGTGGAGTGTTTGGAAGACAAATGTAGTGGCTTGGGATTGATTAACGCAGAGCAAGGTTGGCAATAGTGCAGACGACACAGTGCAGAAGTGAGCATCGACGCAAAAGATTCAGAGGGTCAGCAACAGTTAGATTCCAACATTCATTGTATTATGCTGAACACAATTAAGTTCAACTAATTTTAGATGTTTTTTAGTTGCTTCTCTCAACAAATGTGTTGCAGTATGGATGCAGTGTTAGTAGTGGCAGTGCTAGCAACATAGCAGATGCAAAATTTGAGAGAGAGCTGCAGTACAGATGCAACAATGGCAGTGGTAGTGTCATGGGCAACAGTACAGTAGCAGTTGCAGCATAGTGTTGGTGGCAGCAACAGTGCAAAAAGGAGGTGCTTCAGAAACAGAGCAACATGTAGCTGGACATTGTTGCTAGAGCACTTTCCTCGCTAAGAGGGAGTGTTAGTTTTTGTTAGCATCGGAAGAGCTCTAGCCTTGAAAATTGGTGGAGAGGCGGGCACATGAGTTCTAAAGAACCTAGAAACCGTTTGGTGAAATTCCACCCGAATTGTATTTTATTAAAATAAATTGATATTTTTAATGGAGTTCTTAAGTCTAAACTAAGAGAAATTAAAATATTAATGGGTATTAACCAAAATATGGGTGAGAATGATCTAGAAGGCGGATCAAGTCATGTTTTAATCTTAATGGTTGATTAGAGACTTAATCTCGGCCATTGAAGACTCAACAGGAAAAATATAAAATGGAGGCTTGGGGTTCATTTAGAAACACACATAGAGAGATTGAGGAAATCGCTTTTCTGAGGTGATAAGTTCTCAGGAGGAAAATCGATTAGGGAGATCTTGCAGCTGAGGGGTAGAAAGGATCCGAGAGAAGGACTTTCCGAAAAATATAAAATAGAGAGGCGGAGAGAGCTTGCAGAGAGGCAACACAATAGCCGGGAGAGGTGACGCAAAAAAGATGCCTGTCATGCAGCATCTAGAACTGTCGGAACAACCGAAAATGTGGGGAACTGCCGGAACAGCTAGGAGAGCTGACGCAGAGGCAACGCAGTAGCTGGAAGAGCTGACGCAGAAAAGTTGCTTGTCATACAGAATCCAGGACTGTCGGAACAACCAAAACTGCCGAGAACTGCCGTAACCATCGGGAACTGCCGTGAATTGCTAGAATAGCCAGGAGAGTTGACGCAGAGGGCATAGTAGGTGACGCAACGTTGATGCAGTGCCTGAAAGGCTGACGCAGGCAGGGCCTACACAAGGCCAACATAGAAATAGCCCGAGTTAGCCGGTCTTGTGCCGGATCAGTCGAAATTCTGTTGGGTGAAGTGAGGTAAAAATCACTCAGATTTTCCACCAGTATTTTCTCTGTAAAGTATTGCTAGATGAGCATCCTTGATTTTATTCAGATATTTCTCTTTCATAATAATAAACACTCAGAGTTGCTGCACTGATTTCCCGCATTGGGTTTTTGGGGAACTATTGTGTCCAAAAATAAGTGTCCTATGTATCTTGTTCTTTGCTCTGTTTTCTGTTTCATGAGATCAAATATTTAATGAGTGTAGGCTGCAAAAGTAATTTGCTTCGATATTCAGAAGAATAACTTGATGAATGTAATAAAAAAAATCAAGTAGGTGAAGTAGATTTAGATTTGCTACTGTAGGGGTTCATTCGAGTGTAGGAATTTTCACAAAGGTATGCCTTGTCATTTAGAAATGGAGTATTGTAGTTTGCTTATCATGGACACTTTGGGCATGGATTAATGGGGGAGAATTGACGCAAAGAATGGGCTAAGTTTGTGATTCTGTCCCCTAGATCCCTCTTAGGAATTAACTTTGGATTTTAGTCCTTTGGGATCTCTTTTACAAACCATTTGGTTCCAGGGATGGTATTTCATGGGAAACCCTGATTTTGGTTGTGTGGTCTGGCTCCCTTATCCTCCTATATTACACTCTTTTCATTCATTATTACCCTCTTGACCACTGAAGTGGCACCTGATGTTTTTATGAAGACTCCATGCCCAAGGATGTACCAATGGACACTTGTACCATCAGATATCATCGGTGAACGCAATGTTAAACTCTCCTATTTTCTCATCATCTTTCTTGTACCTAGATTCCACACCGTGCGGGGAATTGTATTAAGTGATACTAGTAATGATGAGTTTTAAGTCTGTAACAGTCCTAAGATGTTGGGACTCGATCAACAAATGATTTCACCTTGGAGTGTTTTTTTTATCTGGTTAATTATCTCTTTTTTTTAGAGGAGGATAATTTTCTGGGTTTTTTCACTCACTTGTCACCCCAAAGTTGAGGTGACAATTTGAAGGTTGAGCTCCTAAAAAATCTTAGTGTCTAGAGTCGATGTATATTATCATACTAGACCACACAAAAATTTTCGTGGAATTTGGTTATATTTAGGTAGTCATTTATAAATTTTTAGATTTTTCGCACTGTGGAAATTGCAATAAAAATTGTACTTGTAAAATAATAAGTGATATCTAGAGAAGTTGTATGGTGTATGAGTAATGAAATTTGCTCCTCTCACCCTCAACTTTCTACTATTACACACTTTGAGGGGTTAAAAATGTGTTTTAAACCCTCGGAACCCACTTTTCTTAAGTTGAGTGGGAAATCTGACAATTAATTAAGCTAAAAATTAAATAAATGGAGAAAAATAAATATCCACACATGCTAAATGTTGTGGAAATGAGGTGGAAAATTATGGGGGAGTCAAAGTGAAGTCCCAAGGTGATGTGGACTCCTAAAATCAAGGAAAGGACATGTGCTCAAGTAAAATCGAATTTCTAGCATTAAATAAAAAAGTTGCTTACTTGGAAATTCGAATTTGTGAAGTTAATGCACATTTGGGAGGATTTGGGAGAATATTTGGTGGATATTTTTGTGGGAAATTGTCTTCACATGAGTTACCACCCATATACACTTTTCATTCCATCATAAAATTCTAATTTGGTACATAAGGGAAGAAGAAAATGATGTTCACTTGCTAGATTAGATTTTTACACTTGGCATTGGAGCTGCATTCAACAAATTCGAATTTCTCTTTGGGATTGTCACCTCATGCCACTTGTTTAATTACTTTTACATTGGGATTGGCTCCTATAGTTTTATATAATAGAGCCTTGAGCTCTCATTTGTATCATATATTGTTACTAGCTATTGTGCTTGCAGAAGCGCGGTTGCCTTGTACACTTTCAGAAATATCAATAAAGACTTTGGGGTTTCATTCATTAAGTGTTCCTCCTTTTTGATTGATGAATTGTTTATCATTGGTATAATTCCTTTTACTCATGCTTTGATCTAATTTGTTTTCATATGCTCTTGTAGATTTGTTAATGTAGAGCTATCTTGCATTGATATTTGATTTAGAAGTATGCTCTAGGTATAGAATGCTCTAGTTGGTTTTAAATAAATCTCTGGAGTTTCTTATCATTGTTTATTGCTAAATCTATATGGAACTAATTCTTGATTGAAGTTTTGTAGAGGGAACATCTTGTTGGGATCATAGAATCAAGTGTGATGGGAAGTCTTTAGAGAGACCAACCCACTCTTGATATATTCTTAAAGGAGCTCTCATTTGTTCTTTGAGCCTTCATAGTTTTATTTTACAAAGTGGTTTTGCAGGGGTTTTGGCACATAGCTTGTATGCAAGCCGAACACTTCTAAATTTAAATCTCTTTTAAAAAGCATTGTACTTCATTTCTTTCATTTGCTATCTAAGAGCTTGAAGATGGTTAAGCAATGACAAGAGTTTACTCTCACTCTTTAGCTTAGCCTTTTGTAAATTATAATTGTACATATACATTTTATCTTGTTATTTTTTCTCTAATACTTGACTTATTTTGCAGTCATTGTTTGGATTGTTTGCTAACCCTTGTGTGGCGATTTTGAAGAGCAACCTCCTGCAACATCTAACAAGTGTTTGCAGTACCTTTGGCAAATGTTGGGGGTTCAATTTCCAAGGATGTCGTGAGCCCTTTTGAGGCTTATTTTGGCCAAGTTGAGTTCACTATAGGGCTGCCAATTTTCCTCTCTAAGCCGTGGGCCTTTTGAGGAAACTCACACCTTGTTTCCTATGCATAAGTTTTGGGAGACCTTGTCACTACTTTCTTAAGAAAAAAGGTCTAGTGTCCAAGTTTCAAGCAATTATTGTGAGGACTCTTCTTGAAGTTTAGTTGAGGACTTTGAATGGCCCTATTCTCATTGTAATATTAATAAAAGATTTAATTTGCTTGTGGGAGCTTGAGATTTCTCCCGTGGTATCCTATCTCTCCATTTAGAGGGAGGCTTTTCCTGGGTGGATTGACATTTGCATGATTTAAGCTTTCATACTTCATTCACTTACATGCATGTTTTAATTGGGAATTAACACAACCTCACTATCACATTTCATTAAGTTAAAGTTTGTTACAATTTCATTTGAGCTTTGCATTCTCCATCTCATTGTTGCTTGAAGCTACAAGCTTACACTTTACTTTGGGCAATTTATCCTTTACATGCAAGCATTTTATATTCTTAACAAACTTTGATTTATTTCCATTTACCTTGGTAAATTGTTTCATGAGTACTTGAATACATGCTTCATTTTTATGCTACATTGTTATCTTGAATATTGGAGCAATTTATTGTCATTGTCTATTTGAAACAAATTTTATTTTCAAGCAAATTACTTGTATCATTTTAATTGGTGAGACACATGCAACACTTATAAGCTAATTTTATTCTTCCAATTGAAGTTATAATTGCAAATTATGTTGAACACTATTTCATTTTCAAGCATTGCAAATCAATCTCTTTGAAGCATTTGCATGTAGTATTATTTTATTTTGGGGAAAAAACTAACATGCATTTCATCTAGGCATTTTAGTATAAGAAGGCCCCAAGCCTCATTAAAATTTTATCTCCAACATAAGTTGGTTGAATTAGACATTGTAGGGATCCTCTATTGACTCCTCACTGTGACATCCATATCTTTGGGCGAGGGTGAGGTCTGACGATTGAAGAGTTCAATTGTAATCTTGTTGTAGAGATAATTAATAAAATTAACCAAGAGCACTTTCCATTACATTTACTTGTCTCTTGATGGTTTGAGTTTTCATATGCAAAGTGTATTCCAAAAGCAAGTATTGTAATCCTTTCAAACAAGTGCTTTCTTTTCATGCTTCAAGTCTAATTGCATATTGATGTCTTGGTTTAACACTTCATTTCTTTTACATTTCCAAGTTAAATACTGTTGATTTGGGATAGCATTGGATGTGCTCTAGCTACGAAAATTGGTGGAGAAGCTAAAACACATAAGATCTCCAATACCCAGAAATGGTTTGAACAGATTCTAAACAGTTTGGGAGATATTAAAATAATTAATATTTTTAATGGAGTCCCTAAGTCTAAACTTAGGGAAAATAGAATATTAATGTGAATTAATAAAAAATTGTGTTAGAAGGGTCCAAAAGTCATGGATCAAGTCAGAGTTAATCTTAGCGGTTGATTAGGGACTTAATCTCGGCTGTTGAATTGTCAACGAGAAAAGTATAAGAGGAGGCTTGAGGGTCACTTGGAGAACACACCAGAGTGATCAGTCATTCTATTCTCTAGAGCGGGGTTTTGCTATAAGAGATAGAATCAGTGATGAGCAGCGAGGGGTAGTGAATAAAAAAGTAGAGAGGCAGAAAGGATATTGGGAGAAAATCAATGCAGAAGCTGGTAGAGAGGGACGCAGAGCCAGCTAGGGCCCACGCAAAGGCAGCCAGGAGCTGTGCAGTGCTTCAGAGAGCCAGCGTGGGTGACGTAGTGGCTCTAGAGGTTGACGCAGTGCCTCCAGAGGTTGACGAAGGGGTTATGGGCTGACGCTGGACTGATGTTGGACCAAGAAGGGCTGACACTATCCCTAGAGGCAGACGTTTGGGTTTTCGTGGGGCAGATTGGAGCTGAGAGCTGTCAGAGTCTTCATCCGGGGTTTTAGCCAGAATATCTGCTTCCGAGTAGAGATGTACTACTGCCGAGATTATTCTCTGTTGGGTGACCCGATTTTGGCACCCATATTGTATTCAAAAATTGCTTAATAATAAAACCCTCAGATAGCTGCATTGGTTTTCCTGCATTGGGTTTTTCCGGGGAAATTGGTCCAAAAACAACGATGTCACTTGTTTTCTTGTTTTGTTTCCTTCAATCGATGACTTGTAATGTGTTGAGCATGTACTTGTATTTATTTTTAGTTTTTACATGGTAAATAACTTGTTAATTAATTAGAACAAGTAGGCAGAAATAAATCAGAAAAGTACATGAAGGGTTTCTAATAGTTAGAAATTCCAACATGGTATTAGAGCGTGGTTGCAGATCATAGGAGAACTGTGGACATCAACTGAGAAAAGCAATAGCAGCGGAAAACAGTTGTCCCGAGTGATAGAAGCTATTCCTAGCAAAGAAGCAGCAAGGAAGGGGTGACATAGTGCCTGCGTCATCAAGTTTGAGCTGGGAAGAGGATCAACGCAATGGCAAAGGGGAGCAAACTCGACCTACGCAGTGCCTAGTCATCTTTCTCAGTCAGGAAGGATTGATGCCCATGGCTAGGAGGTGTGAATTTTGCTGTTGCCGGGATTGCGTAGAGCCTAGAAGCTCTACCTTTAGTTTGCTGGGGCTTAGGAGGCTGTGGGTAAGTTGCAGAATGAAGCTGGTGGGCTACTGTAGTCAGAACAATACCTAACAGGGAAAGACCAAGGAGGGAGGTGCTGTCGAGGATTTCTAGCCAAGAAATCCGGATCAGTAGTGCCGCTACACTAAGGATTGGAGTAGGGGCATCTCGACATTGGGAGAAGGGTTTCTAGGAGGGAAATCGAGGCTCAGAGGGAGTCATACTGAGAACTTCCGGAAGGGAAGTAGAGGAGCAGTGAGATGGCAGTGAACGGGCTAGGAAACCAGGACATACTGGATGAAGCCTCAAACTTTGTAGTCTGGAAGGCCAAAATCTTATCCGTTCTAGACAAGAACCATTTCAAGCAATTCTTCTTGAGGATAATAGCAATCCCACTTGACCCGGATGATAACGATAAGTACAAGGATGCAATGGCAAGGGCCCAGAGCATCATCCTTGACAGGGTGAAGGACCATGTAGCGCCACACATTGCCGAGAAGAATATGGAAAATGAGATGTGGGAGGCCCTAAAGAAGTTGTATTAGCATACTTGCGTTCAGAGGAAGATGCTACTAGAAAATCAACTAAGGTCATACTAGATGCAAAAGGGAGAACAGATCGACCCCTTCCTCGGTCGATTGAAGGAGATCCGGGATCAGCTGACTTCAGTAGGTGCCATACCAGATCAAGAATTCATGGTGAGAACAACTCTGAACGCAGTCTTAGTAGACTAGGAGGTGTTTGTCCAGAGCATACTGGGTAGGGTGACCCTTCCAGATTGGGAGGAAATGTGGGCAGCTCTTCGCCAAGAAGCAATCAGAAGGCTAAGCAAGGCGGGAAGCAGCGACAAGGGGATCAAAATCAAGGAGGAAGAGGAGGATGCTGTCCTAGCATCTGAGGGAAAGCAGGAGAAACGGAAGAATAAGGACCTCTCCAAGGTCAAATGCTTCAATTGTTGGGAACTGGGTCACTATGCGAGCCAGTGTCCGAGGAAGAAGAGAAAGGGAGAGGCTTCCGAGACCAAGGCTGCGCCAGCAAGGGCGGAGAAGGAATTGGAGACAGATGATGACTGTGCCATGAGTGCTCACATGCCACTTGAGCGGAAATGGAGAGACATCGAGCTGTAGTCAGACGGACTATAGGCGATGAGGGGCAGGATCCTTGAGGTACCCAACCTCTTGGATTATGCCTTGCTACGGGAGCCCCAAAGAGGAGTACCAGGACTGGCGGATGTAGATAGAGACAGATGTGGATAAAGCAGCAAAGAGTGCTACAGTGCAGGAGTCTTCAGACAGTTGAGGCTAGCAGGCTGCAACAGTGCAAGGGCACGAGAGTGTTACACCAGTGCATGATGGCATAGAAAGGTGTGCAACGGTGCGAGATGCACAGAGTTGTTGCAGTAGCACAGAAGTCAAAGAGGGAGCACTTATCATTGACAGAGGGAGCTTCAGCATCAGGAGTATTTCTAGCCTGACGGAGATGTCAGAATTGGGAGATCAGTTACTTCTCAGTAATTGAGTTGTAGTGCAGCAGTTAGTAGTGGCAGTGCTATGGGCAGCACGATGTAGCTTGATGAGAGGGGTTGCAATGTAGATACAACAGTGGTAGTGGCAGGGCCATGGACAACAACACAGATGCAGAGGGAGTTGTCGTACAGATGCAGCAGTGTAAGTGGCAGGGCCATGGGTAGCAGTACATGATGCAGCAGTGTTAGTGGCAGGGCCATGGGTAGCAGTACATGATGCAGCAGTGCAGAGGATGTTGGGCAGCAGGCCTAGCATTAGCACAGGGACCGATGCCAGATGATCAAGTTGATGCTCAGTGAGGAGTATTACTAGAGCACAGTCCTCGCTAAGAGGGAGTGTTGATTTGGGGTAGCATCGGATGTGCTCTAGCCACGAAAATTGCTGGAGAGGCTAAAGCACATGAGATCTCCAATACCCAGAAATGACTTGGGCAAATTCTAAATAGTTTGGGAGATATTAAAATAATTAATATTTTTAATGGAGTCCCTAAGTCTAAACTTAGGGAAATAAAATATTAATGTCAACTAATATAAAATGTGTTAGAAGGGTTCAAATGTCATGGATTAAGCCAGAGTTAATCTTAGCTGTTGATTAGGGACTTAATCTCGGCCGTTGAATTGCCAACGAGAAAAGTATAAAAGGAGGCATGAGGGTCACTTGGAGAACACACCAGAGTGATCAGTCATTTTATTCTCTAGAGTGGGGTTTTGCTAAGAGAGATAGAATCAGTGATCAGCAGCGAGGGGTAGTGAATAAAGAAGTAGAGAGGCAGAGAGGGTACCGGGAGAAAATCAGTGCAGAAGCTGGGAGAGAGGGACACAGAGCCAGCCAGAGGCCACGTAGAGCCAGCTAAGGTCCACATAGAGGCAGCCAAGAGCTGTCCAATGCCTCATAGAGCCAGCGTGGGTGACGTAGAGGCTCTCGAGGCTAACGTAGTGCCTCCAGAGGTTGACGTAGGGGTTATTAGGCTGACGCTGGGCCAGCAAGGGCTGACGTAGTCCCTAGAGGTAGACATTGGGGTTTTCGTGGGGCAGATTGGCGCTGGGAGCTGTCAGAGTGTTCATCCGAGGTTTCAGCCAAAATATCTGCTTCCGAGTAGAGAGGTACTATTGTCGAGATTATTCTCTATTGGGTGACCCGGTTTTGGCACCGATATTGTATTCAGAAACTGCATAATAATAAAACCCTCAGATAGCTGCACCAGTTTTCTCGCATCGGGTTTTTCTGGGGACATTGGTCCAAGAACAACGATGTCACTTGTGTGCTTGTTTTGTTTCCTTCAGTTGATGATCAGTGATGTGTTGAGCATGTACTTGTATTTATTTTTAGTATTTATATATCTTGTGCTAACAATTTTTGTTTACATTTTAGGGTTACTTTGCTTTCTCTTTGGAGAGTATTGCATTTTACTTTGAGCAAATACATCTTTAAATTGTTGACCAAATTCCTTATAAGGCACTGGTTTTTTGGTTTTTGTCATATTAATGATTGGCATTGTTATTTCAAGTTGCTCACTTCATATCTGCTCATTGTGAAAATTCCTAAATTTAACACATCAAAAACCCCTACTGCATTTTCTAGTTTACTATCTCCTACTTTTTCTTTGCATTAACAAGTTATTTAAATCCATAATTATCGAAGCAAACACAAATGCATCCTTCACAAATATACAGATCAACAACTGAAATAAACTGAGACAACACAAGGGACACCATTAATTTTGGACAATCGTCCTTGGAAAAACCCAATGCGGGAAAGCTGATGTAGCATATAAAGGGTTTTATTATTAGATAGATTCTGAATACAACTAGGGTGCCAGAAATGGCTCACCCTTCAGAGAATATCCTTGGTAGTAACACCTCTATCCGGAGACAGATACTCCGATTGATTAGCAACCGAATGAACAATCCTACAATGGCTTCGGCTGTTCCTTGTTCTGGACAATGAAAGTTGCTCCACGCACTCCTCTGGAACTACGTCACCCCTTTTTGAACTGCGTCACCCTCTCTGGCTCCGCGTTAGCCAATCAGTTTTCAGTCTGTCCCATTGAATCACCTCAGCACAGCCTCTGAAGCCTTTTGTGTCTTTTACGTCAGCCTCTACGACCTCTGCATTAGCTTCTTTGGTCCTATGCGTCCTCTGTGTTGGCCTCCTTAGCCTCTGTGTCAGCCCTTGCTGCCTCTGCGTCAACCCTCCTAGGCTTTGCGCTGCCTCTTTCGACACTCAGCTGCCTCTTTGATAAGTATTCTTCGGTCTCCTGCCGAACTGCCCCTCACTACAATTGATCACTTGTTCAATTTTCTCAGCAAACCTCGCCCCATAAAATTGAGCTGACTGATCTCTCTCAGTGTCTTGGTGTGTCTCCAACTGACCCTCATGCCTTCTCTTATACTCTTCTTGTTGACGATTCAACGGCCGAGATTAAGTCCCTAATCAATGGCCGTTATTTAGAACCTTCTCACGCATATTATATTAATACACATTAATATTTTAATTTTCTTAAGTTTATACTTAGGAACCCCATTAAAAATATTAATTATTTTAATATCTCTCCATCTAGGTGGAATTTCCCCAAAGCGATTTTTGTGCCTTGGAGATCTCATGTGCCTTAGCCTCTCCACCAATTTTCATGGCTAGAGCACATCCGATGCTACCAAAAATCAACACTCCCTCTTAGCGAGGAATGTGCTCTAGTAATGCTTCACCATTGAAACATCACACTGATCCTTCGCATTGGTACCTGTGTTGATGTGAGGCTTGCTGCCCTACATCTTTTGCATTGCTGCTTCCTGTACTGTTGCCTATGACACTGCCACTGCCATTGCCACTGCTACATTTGTACTGCAGTTGCTTCTCAACATGCTGCATCATGTTGCCCATAGCACTGCGACTGCTAATTGCTGCACTGCAAGTCAGTTACCGAGAAGTAACTGACTTCACCCAAACACTGACATTTCGGTCAGTCTGGACTCTGGAAACCTCGTGATGCTGAAGCTACCTCTGCTGCTATCCTGTGCTCCCTCTGTTGTCACTGTGCTGCTGCAAATACCTTTGTGCCTCTCGCACTATTGCAACCTCTACTGTGCTACTACATACTTCTGCACTCTAGCCTTGCCTTGCCACTCCACCAAACTTTGCTCCACCCGACACCTGTCATCATGCTATTGTCGTTAAGGGCTCCCGTAGCCTGATGTGATCCAAGAGTTTAGGCACCTCAAGGATCTTGCCCTCACTTTTGCAGTCCTCTCCATTACAGCTCTATATCTCCCCACCTCTTCTCTAGAGGCGCATGAGCACTCATGGCACAATCATCATCAGTCTCGACATCCTTCTCCGCCTTTGCTGGAGCTGCCTTTGAGTCAGGAGCTTCTCCCTTGCTTTTCTTCCTAGGGCACTGAGATGCATAATGTCCCATCTCCCCACAGGTGAAGCACTTGACCTTGGAGATGTCCTTCTTCTTCCTCTTCCCTTGCTGTCTCGCAGATGCTAGAGCAACATCCTCCTCCTCTTTCTTGACTTGAACTCCCTTACCACTACTGCTTGCCTTGGTCAACCTCCTGATCTCATCCTGTTGAAGAGCTACCCACATTTCTTCCCAACTGGGGAGAGTCGCTCTACCCAAAATGCTTTGGAGAGACGTCTCCCAGTCCTCGAAGACTTCATTTAGAGCAGTCCTGAGCATAAACTCTGGATCCGGTGTAGATCTTATGGAAGTAAGTTGGTTGTGTATTCCTTGCAACTTGAGGAGGAAGTGATCTATATCCTCTCCTTTCTGCATCTGATATGACCTCAGCTGATTCTCCAATAACATCTTCCGCTGCACGGAAGAGCCCTGGTATAAGTTGGTCAGAGTCTGCCACATCTCATTGCTGTGTTCTTCTCAGCAATATGTGGTATGACATGATCCTTGACCCCATCTAGGATCATGCATTTTGCCTTTACCATGGCCTCCTCATACTTCTCATTTGCATTCGGGTTATCTAGGACAGTTACGGTTTTCAAGGCATAGTCCATGATGTGATGTTTATCCAGGATTGCTAGGATCCTGGCCTTCCAGATGAAAAAATTGCAAGCCCTGTGCAATCTGCCCTGATCCCTGAATCCGTTTATTGCCATCTCTGTTCCTCTTCTGGACTCCCTCTTAGTCTCGAATTCCGTCCTGGAAATCCTCCTGTCAATTGTCGAATCACTCCTCTCCAATCCCCCTTTGCTGCTGTAACTCGGATCTGGATTTCTTGGCTAGAAATCCGTTGAGGTAGTGCTTCCCTCTACCTTGGTTTCGTCTCCTTAGACATTGTTCTATATAGACAAAACCAACGTCCCACCAACTCCTCAAATCACAATCTGTACAACTCCCTTAGCCCCGACAATTGAAGAATCTGAGCCCTTCAGGCTCTGTGAAATCACAGTGAGAGCTGGATAAACTCCTCCTAGCCTGAGCGTCAATCCTTCCTAGTTGAGAAAGATGACCGGGAATTGCGTATGCTTGAGCTGCCCCCCTTTTGCTCTGCATTGGCCCTCCTCCTAGCTCAGAATGCTGACGCAGGCTCTGTGTGAGCCTCTTCATCACTCTCTTTGCACTGCGTCACTCCTCCTGCCTCTTCAGCTCTGGAACAACGCTGTCTCCCGGGACAACTGCTTCTCTATTGCAAATCCTCAGATTTCTTCTGCTGGTGTCTTCAGTCCTCTTTGATCTGCAATTGCTTTGATACCATGTGAAAGTTCCTGAATCTAACACATCAAAAAACCCTACTACATTTTCTGGTTTACTATCTCCTACTTGTTCTTTGGATTAACAAGTTATTTAAATGCATAAATATCAAAGTAAACACAAATGCAACCTTCAAAAATATACATATCAACAACTGAAATAAACTGAGAAAGCACAAGGGACACCATTATTTTTAGAAAATCGTCCCCAGAAAAACCCAATGTGGGAAAACTGGTGCAACATATAGAGGGCTTTATTTTTAAGCAGATTCTGAATACAACTAGGGTGCTAGAAATGGCTCACCCTTCAGTGAATATCCTTGGCAGCAATACCTCTATCTGGAGATAGATATGCCGACTGATCAACAATCGGATGAACAATCCTACAGTGGCTCCGGTTGTTCCTTGTGCTGGACAGTGAAAGCTGCTCCACACACTCCTCTGGAACTGCCTCACCCCCCTTTGAACTGCGTCACCCTCTCTGGCTTTGCATCAGGCAATCAACTCTTAATCTGTCCCATTGAATCACCTCAGCGTAGCCTCTGAAGCCTCTGCATCTTCTGCATCAACCTCTACGGCGTCTGCATCAGCTTCTTTGGTCCTTTGCGTCCTCTACGCTGGCCTCCTTAGCCTCTGCTTTAGCCCTTGCTGCCTCTGTGTCAACCCTCTTAAGCTCTGCGTTGCCTCTTCTGGTTCTCTATTGCCTCTTTCAGCAATCCGCTGCCTCTTTGATATGTATTCTTCAGCCTCCTACTGAACTGCCCCTCACTACAACTGATCACTTGTTCGATTTCCTCAACAAACTTCGCCCAGAAAATCGAACTGACTGATCTCTCTTGGTGTCTTGATGTGTCTCCATTTGACACTCAAGCTTCCTTTTATACTTTTCCTGTTGACGATTCAACGACTGAGATTAAGTCCCTAATCAACGACTACAATTATATTAGGCTTGATCCTCATTATTTAGAACCTTCTTACCCATATTATATTAATATACATTAGTATTTTAATTTTCCTAAGTTTACACTTAGGAACCCCATTAAAAATATTAATTATTTCAATATCTCTCATTCTGAGTGGAATTTACCCAAACGATTTCTGGGTCTTGGAGATCTCATGTGCCTTATCCCCTCCATCACTTTTCATGGCTAGAGCACATCTGATGCTACCAAAAATCAACACTCATAAATCCTTGAAAGTAATCCTTTTTCACTATAACACTCTCCTAGAAACTCACATCTTTTAATTTAGCTTTTCATTAGGGACCACCCCCCTCAGCTAACCTAGGAGATAGCTCAAACGGAGAGAGTCGGGATTAGTGTGACAATCCCTTCTCTAAGTTCCCTGCCACCAACCACACCTTGTGGGCTTGAAGGTTTTTCTCACTAACTTGTAGGTAGGTGTAGGCAACAGGGTCAACATACCCCATTGATCATTTCTCCTGCTTGGGTCCACATTCCTCCATTGAGGGTTAGCTCACCCCTTCCCCTTGCCCACACCTTGGGTCATGGCCTAGAATGAAGCCCCGAAGGTTGATGCAGTTGAAAAGAAAGATAAAAGCATATATGGCCACATTCAACTAGAAAATGTACCACAAAATGCAAAAGATGGCCGGGACAAATGCATGTAGCACGTGGGCAAAAGCCAATACATGAGCTCTACCCCATCATCATGGCCATCACCCTAGTTCCTATAGGTTCTATGAGCCTTCTTCATCATATAGGAACCCATGATTGTTCCAACCTTTGGTGGGTGATGAATTGCCCCACCTTAAAAAGGGGAATTGACTACTTTATCTTATGCATCATGCTTTAACCCCTTGAGTCCCGAGCAGTTGATCAAAGAAAACCATAAAAAGGCAAAAAGACATAAAAGAAGGGTGGAAAAATCAATGTAAGGGCACCTCATGTACCACGATTGCCCCCTCGTACACATTATAAACCCAAGTGTCGACATCCCTCTTATTAGCTACCCTTGTACCCCAGCATGTGACCCAGGACTGCCCCTTCTCATTCCCTACTTCATTCACCTATCTGTCACATGCCATCATCTTTTGAAGGATGTACCTTGACTATATTATCCACTTTAGAAGTAGAAACCACCTAATAGGATTATTAGTTAACCCCATTTGGAGTTTAGGAGACATTGGCACATCCTGAAGTCCATTATGGAAGGGTAGGCCATTATGAAGTCCCCACCTATGGTCCATGATTTGGTAAGCTCATTTACTCGATTTCTCTAATGACTAGTTGTACTGGAAGGCTAGGGGACACATTAGATCTTATGCAGGGTGCAAATGGTTTCAATCTTGGGTTTGGTTTTGTCCTTATCCTCCAAAGGGCCACAATGGCATATGTAAGGTGAGCGTTGAGAGCCATGGGCCCCAATAGTAGTAGTTTGCACTCCATGGATCCCCATAACCATTCAGAGATTGCCCGTGGTTCACTCATTGGACAAGGAGGATGCACCTAATCCATCATGCCCAACTTGCCCTAGATCTACAACATACACTTGGCAGATGATCCAGCACTTGCACGATGATGTGGCGTCACCGACACCATCATCCTAGCCCTTGCAGGCAATCTACAAGCATCTTCGATTTGTTTGGAGACCCATGAGGACACTTGTGTGCCCGCACATGTCATTTGGAGCACCACAAGTTATTACATGGGGCCACCACCTTGTCCATTGCTTTTGAGGGTGCTACTCTTCATTGTGGCACCCAGGGACCTCATTAGGCATCTTAGAGGGCCCTACGACATGCATAGATTACAATTTGACCTCTTGAGAGGCTTACTTTATCATTTATGAGCTAGTTTGGTGGGCTTGGCACCAAAAGTTGAATTATTAGAACATTATTTTACTTTTGGGGCTTATGTAGGCCAAGGAGGCTAATTCTTACTCCTAAGTTGTGCATAAATACAAGTGAGATGAGTTCATTTCTCATCATCACATTGGTTGGGATCACTTCTCTCTCTTGAGATTTTCGCACTTTTTCTAGTGGATGAATTTTGATGTGTGGATATTGGTCTATCTTCTCTTGGAGCTTCTCTATTGTCAATTGTGAATGGTTGGACATACTTTGTTACATGTAAATACATCCTTTTTGATGTTATTCTTGTTTACTTTTGTCATATACGTTGGACTGGGATTTTCGATGTTCTAGGGCTAATTGCTACATGCATTTACTACTTAAAATTGTGGAATTTGTTTCTATTATAGCATCTCTCAATGTATGGGCCATGTAACATGAGAAAAACCTCCTAGGGGTAATCCTATCAAAGAATTTGACTTTGATAGGCCATACTCTTGCACATCAAAATATAAAAGCTGCAAGGCTTGCTTCTCTTGACCTAGAAGGCTAGCGAAGTGATATTGAGGTTTGCTTGACTGGGGACCAAGAAATCCTACTTATATTCATCATAGACTCCATTCTCCCAAAGATTAAGGCACTGATCTACCAAGGGTGGTCACTTAAACTCATATTCTTTCACCTCCTCCCAGGTCTAACCAAGTTGGGGTTCCTAGGGCATCAATTTCCCGACAAGCTAGCCATCAAAAAAATTCGATCTCCTTGGGTCTCCAGCGCTGGCCTTTCCTCAAGCTCTCCTCCTATTTTGAAGCCATTCTTATGGTGGAGTTAGGAGAAAAGCCAAGCCCTAGCTCTGGGATCAAAACTTGCCCTACCATTCCTAAGGCTAGTACCTCATAGGGCCAAAACAACATCTTCATGTGAAATTATTTCTTTGATCCTTGTCTAGGGTAAGAATGTCATTGGTTGTTACCTACTTTCCTCATACCCTAGACTGGGTCCACTTGGCCCCATGTGGTTCTACTCCTTTGAAAGACCATTCATCAAGAACCATTTGGGATACCAATTCTAACAACGATTTTAGGGATTGGGGAATTCCTTCACAAATATTATTCTACAAACCTAACCCTCAAATCCTCTCTTCCTTTCCTTAGAAGACATAATACCTTGCTTAGAAAGCAAACAAGCTCCATCCTTCAAACTCTTCTGGGAAAGGGTTTAGTTCGCTCATTCAGATTCATTGACTTATCCTTCATTGGTGACTTCATACATACTGGGTCTCCTTCCATCGGTGAAAGTCTGTAAATAGAAGGGAGCCTTAGCTGAGATGACAGTGGGCTAAGTCTCCATTTGGTTCCCTTGTCCTAGCATTTTCCCTTTAGGGATACCCCTTAGGTCCCTTGCTAATTTGAGGGTAATAGACCCTATTCATACTGATAATGGAAAAGAATATACTTCAAATAATTTGAAAACTATCTTCACCAACGTGGGATTAAACATCAAACAAAAGAATATACTTCAAATAATTTGAAAACTATCTTCACTAACGTGGGATTAAACATCAAACAACTGTGCCTTATAATCCTCAACAGAATGGTGTAGCTGAAAGAATGAACAAGATAATTTTAAATATGGTTCGTTCAATGATGTTTTTCAAAATTGTTAAGCTAATGTTCTGGGCTAATGTATTTCTATGTGCAGTGTATATTAAAAACATATGTCCATCTCATGCTTTCAGAAACAAGACTCCTTAGGTAATGTGGCATGGCCACATTCCTTCAGTAAGGCATCTCAAGGTTTTTGGTTCCACCTGCTTTGCCTTGTTTCTTAAGGAACAAAGAAACAAACTTGGTGCAACGAGTAGAAAGTTTATCTTCTTGGGATACTCGGATACCTCCAAAGCATATCGTATTTTCGATGAAGTAAATAAGAATTTTATGCTATCTACTATCTAGAGATGTGATTTTTCTTGAATCTTCCAAGAATGACAATGTTGTTGAGTGACAACTTGATCACTTGGACAGATTCAAGCATGCAAAATCTTTTTAGGAATTTGATAATGAGATTCCACATCTTGAAGGGGGGATCCTTATCCTAGGTCAATTTGTGAAATGTCTTTCTGAAGCATTCTCTCCCCCTCATGAAGCTCCAAGCACTTCTTTAGATCAAGAAGACATTTTGAGTGACGTGATTGAGAGGATTGGAAGGCTAAACCTTGATTCAGCCCCATCTCAGTGAACAAAACAACCTAGACCATCTTAGAAAGGTCCTCCAAAGTGGCTTACTAAGACAATTAAAAGTGTTCATCCTGATGAGGTTGGAAAGACAAGAATGAGAAGTTCTACTAGACAAAATGGAGGTGATGTAGATGATTCTGATTCAACTGTTGCTATGGATTTCTCTTATGACTTTTAATTAAATTTGTTTACTAATTTCAAACCAACTTTCTTTAAAGAAGTTGCTTCTCATGATGAATGGAAAGAATCAATGCAAAAAGAGTATGATGCTCTAATAAAGAATGAAACTTGGAAGCTGGTGGACCGTCCATTTGGTACCAAGCAAATTGGTTGCAAGTGGGTCTTCAAGAATAAGTATAAATCAGATGGATCACTTGACAAGCACAAAGCAAGGTTCGTGGCACAAGGATTTGCACAGAAAGAAGGGGTCGATTATGAGGAAACTTTTTCCCCCACAACAAAATGGGATACCATCCAGATTCTCTTTGCCTTGGCAACTCGTAATGGATGGAAAGTCCATCAAATGGATGTAAAAATTTCTTTCTTGAATGGATATTTGAAAGAAAATGTTTTTATGTCTCAGCTAGAAGGATTTATTGTGAAGGGACAAGAGCACAAAGTATGTAAGCTTATCAAATCCTTGTATGGCCTCAAACGAGCACCGTGGGCATGGTATGAAAAATTGATTGAGCATCTTCTGAAACTACATTTTAAACACTTTGATCTTGATGATACAAATTTATTTGGCAAGAAAGTTGGCAAAACTGTTGTTTATCTTGTGGTGTATGTAGATGATCTACTGATGATTGGGAACAATGAAAACCATATTGCATCCATAAAGAGAAAATTGAGGAAAGGATTTGAGATGACATATTTGGGCTATGTTCACTATTATTTGGGTATTGAAGTAACCCAACATCATAAATATATATTCTTCTCTCAAAAGAAGTACATTGGAGATTTGTTGAACAAATTTGGCATCGCTGAATGCAACCCTTTGTCCACTCCATTGGAACAAAATTTAAAGCTCACATCTAGAGAAGGAAGTGAATTTGAGGATGCAACTAAGTACAAATAATTCGTAGGAAGTCTAGACTACCTCACTATTATTAGACAAGACATTTCATTTGATGTTGGAACCCTTTTTAGGTTTATGCAAAAACGTTGTGAGGGTCATTGGTTTGCTGCAAAAAGAGTGCTAAGGTACTTGAAGGGAAATCAAGACTTTGGGCTCAAATATACACAGGTGGATGGCTTTAGCTTGATTAGATACTTTGATTCAAACTCTGATGGAGATAAGGAAAATGGAGTATCTACTTCAAGTTATGTTACGAGTCTTGGATTCAGAGTTTTCTCTTAGATGTCACACAAACTTTCAATTCCAGTAGATTCCACAATAGAGGCAAAATACGTGGCAGCTGCAGAAGCAACAAAGGAGATTGTGTGGCTTAGGAAAATTCTTGAATATTTGCAGGAGAAACAAGCACACTTGATTCCTCTTTTAATTGACAATACTTCTGCAATAAAATTGGCCAAGAGTCCAAAATTTCATGATGGAACCAAGGATATCAATACAAAGTATCATTTCATTCGACGTCATGTTGAGGCCAAGACTATTCACCTACACCATTGTTCCTCAATTGAGTAGATTGCAAACATTTTCACCAAAGTGCTTGCAAGAGAAAAGTTTGAAAGATTCAGAATGGTGATTGGACTTACAAACACGCGTTAAAAAATGTTGACACCTAATACTCTGAGATTGGGAAAATATGGTGTAAATATGTAAATACAAAATAAGAAAATGAAGAGACCTTGGAATGTGAATCCCAAGGGTGTCCTCTATGTGTATATATTAATGTTCTTCTTAGTAGAAAACCAAATTTTCTAGAGTTACCATACACCTGGCATAACAACCCACTATCACCACAACACACCACCTCCTGCTCTTTAGTGGATTTTCACCACAAAGGAGGCTTCCTGGTTTAGGTCACCTAGAGGATATTCTTGGTATAGGGTTCAAAGGTGACAATTGAATAGGCTCAATCAAGGTACTTGGACTAAGAGCAAGGCTCAATTCTATGTAATAAGGAGAAACGTACCCTCAAAGGAATCTATAAAGGAGGTTGAATAAGCTTACCTGAGATACTCAAACTAAGGACAACGCTCAATCTTAAGAGATGAGGAACAACATACCTTAGGAGTAGCGTACAAAAGGGTCAAGGAGAATAGTCCAACTAAGAACAAGGCCCAATCCAGTGAAACAAGGAATAATGTGCTCTCGAAGGGACCTATCAAAAGTACTTGTGACCTAGGGTTTAAGGGATAAGCAACGATAACGGCTTACAAAGGCACATAAGACCAACAAAAGGCTTATTAAAATTCGTATGATCAACATGAGGAACCAAAAGCCTTGAAGTGACCCTAAGTTGAAGTGTCAGTGCAAAACTAGGATTTTTCTAGCCCTAGAATTGCCTAGGGTTGATGACCTCAACCCTAGGGAAGCAATTTCGACCATGCAAATTGCTAGATTTTGATGTTTTAAAGCTCAACAAGGTGAAACGACTTCTATTCAGTTCAATGTCCAAGCCCTAGTGGAATTCTGCTTCAAAGCCTAACCCTAGCGGCTTGCCTTGAAAGGCCAAAAATTTATGGGACAAACTTTCAGAGCCAAAATTTAGGGGCCAAAATTTTAGGGCCCAAAACTTTAGGGGTTGAAATTTTAGGGTTGAAAATTTCAAGGCCGAAATTTTATGAAAAGGATAAGAAAGAGATTTTTGAAGTTTTTTTATTTTGTTTTGATCATTTGTGGAAGGTTAGTGCTTGGTCCTTGAGTGATGGAGTCTAAAGGGAGGCCTACCTATGGAAGAATCAAACCCTAGTATGGACTAAGGCAAGAAAAACCTGATTTTTCAAAACCCTAGCTATCATTTTATGAGGGGATAAAGTCATTGAAGAGAGCTTAACATTAAGATTCATTCAAGGGATTACCACACATTCTTTAGGGTAATGCATACAATACTTCACCAAGATTTCATAGAAAAATATTCAACAAAACTAACACATAGAAACCCTAACAATAACCATTCCATGCAATACCCATAAAAGATATTCGTGAACGAATCCTTTATTATCACAAATTGATGTCTTCACAACAAGAGAATGTCTCCAAAAGCAAAATCTCCACAAAAAATCATATCTCCTCAAGTATACAAGACTATTTCAAGTCCGACAAAATCCTTCGAAGAGGCTCTAATTGATCAACAAGTGATGATGAAAAGACAAATGAGGTGACCTCTATTTATGTGAGGTCTACCTCAACAAATTTATGACTAATGAAGGCCATAAATGAAGTTTGACACAAAATAACTTTGGGGTATAAGCCAACCCACTAGCTAAGTGATAAAATAAGTCATAAATGCCCACATGTGTGAGTCATAGCCTCCAAAAGTACTAACATCATGCCCGTTACCCACCATTTTGTGGGCGATATCCCTAGGAGAATTTTTTTCTCCAAGATGGTCCTCAACTAGCAGCCAACCCCTTGCAACCACCAACTAGCTCATTGTGCCATTTCTACGCCACCTGAGCCAGCCATGTGGTCCCTCACGCATCTGCCATGATCGTATGTTTGAAGGTGGGACTCCCAAACTTAAAGGTATGCCTTGTCATTTGGTAATTGAGTATTGTAGTTTGCTTATCATGGACACTTATGGGCATGGATTAATGGGGGGATTCGACGGAAACAATGGGTTAGGTCTGTGCCCTTGTCCCCTAGACCCCTTTTGGATATTAGCCTTTCATTCTAGTATCGTGGGATCTCTTTTACTGACCATTTGGCTTTAGGGATGGTATTTCATGGGAAACCCTGATTTTGGTTGCGTGGTCCAGCTCAATGTTTTTAAAACCAGAACCGGTGACCGGACCGGTCCACCTAATGAACTGGTTTACGGACCGGAACTGGTCTAATTGGTACTGGTTTGGTCTAAACGAATCAATTTTAGAAAAATACATTAAATAGTTAATTTTTAATGAAACAAAACTATTTTTAAGATTTAAAACCATGATTCCAAGCCAATAGAGACAAAATATGAAAAGTTTGCTCATTTATATACCATGTAAAGGTGAATATATCGAAATGGCACTGAGTGTAATACATATCATCGACAAAATAGCAAAATACATAAGCAATGAGGTTCTAAATGGCCTATAAAGTTCAAAAACAACGCTGCAAGCTATGAGGCCATTGGCCTACTACAAGTCTATAGTGTACACATGATCAATCATCAAGTTCATCACCACTACTAGCCACATGATCATCATCAGGAGCTACATAGACATCATCTGGTTCAGAGTCTGAGGATGCCTTAGCCTGATTTGCAACCTCAGTAGCAATGCCACCAATAACAATAGAAGTGGACCTAATGGAAGCACGAGTTTGTCGCCCTGCACGACTAGTGCCTTCCATTGGTTTTTTGCCTTTCCTTGATGCCGCTACTGATCCTGGTTCTGATGCCACCACAAAATTTGCTTCATCCCCCGCTAAAGCCATGTCGATATCAAAATCTGCCTCAAACACAGGATCTTCAGTCTCCTCCACCCATTCTGATGTTGTATCAATATCGTCCAACACAATGGGATCTAGATCAGGTGCTTTGTTCATCATTTGGTTCCTTCTTAGTGGAAGGTTGTATTGCACGAAAACAAGATCATTTAACTGTTTTTGTTCCTTAAAGGCTTGGAGAGGGTGTTTTTGGAGGGAAAACACCCTTAATTTCCCTCTAAAACCCCTAAACTACCTTGAAAAAGCCACACTGTGGGTCCTCGGTGGGCATGGCAGGTAACCGACCGATTTAGGACCAGTTTGGACTGGTTTAGCACTGGTTAGGACTAGTTAGGTCAAATTTTCCGCCACACAGCCTATTAAACCAGGTTTTTTCACTGGTTCCAATCAGTGGGCCTGCTAATCGGCCGGTTAGACCGGTAATTGATTAGCTAGGCCAGTTTTTAAAACTATGGTCCCGCTCCCTTATCCGCTTATATTACCCCCTTTCCACTATTACCTCGTTCATCATCTCTCCCACCTAGGTCCATTGGGTCTGCATAGGGTTAGCTCCCCTCTTCCCCTTGCCCACACCTTGGGTCATGGTCTGGAATGATACCTAAAGGTTGATGCAGTTGAAAAGAAAGATAAAAGCATATTTGGCCACATTCGATAGGAAAATGTACCACAAAACGCAAAAGATGGCCGAGACAAACACATTCAGCACGTGGGCAAAAGCCAATACATGAGGTCTACCCCATCATCATGGACATCACCATGGTAGAACCTCCTCCATCATAAAGGAACCCATGATTGTCCCAACCCCTGGTGGGCAATGAACTGCCCTACCTTAAAAGAGGGTATTCACTGCTATATCTTATGCATCATGCTTTTATCCCTTGAGCCCCGAGCAATTAATCAAACAAAATCATAAAAAGGCAAAAGGCATATAAAGAAGGGTGGAAAAATCAAGGCCGAGGCACCTCATGTACCACGATTGCTCCCTCCTATGCATTATAAACCCAAGTGTGGGCTTCCCTTTTATTAGCTCCCCTTGTACCACAACATGTGGCCCAAGGTCTCATCCCCTACTTCATTCACCTATATGTCACATGCCACCACATTTTGAAGAATATACCTTGAATATATTATCCCCTTTAGAAGTAGAAACCACCTAATAAGATTCTTGGTTAACCCCATTTGGAGTTTAGGAGACGTTGGCACATCCCAAAGCCCATTATGGAAGGGCAAGCCATTATGAAGTCCCCACCTATGGTCCATGATTGGTAAGTACATTTACTCGATTTCTCTAATGACTTGTTGTATTGGAAGGTTAGGGGACGCATTTGATCTTATGCAAGATTGCAAATTGTCTCCATCTTAGGTTTGGTCTCCCTATACGGGGTCCTAATCCTCAAGATGGCTACATTGGCACATGTAGGGTGTGCGTTGAGAGCCATGGGCCTCCACAACAGTAGACAACACTCCATGGATCCCCAAGGATGGTCAAAGATGTTTGAGATACTTCCATTGGACGAGGATGAGGCACTGGGTTCACCTTTGCCCAGCTGACCCCCAAAGATGTACCATGCACTTGGAAGTTGACCCAGGAGTTGTAGGATGATGTGGCATCACCTACACAATCATCAGAGCCCTTGCAGACCATCTACAGGCATCCTTGAATCATTTGGAGACCCATGAGGTTATTATTGCCCCCCCACACCCATTAGGAGCACCATTGGTTTATTGTTTGGAGAACAAGGGGCCAGCTGCTTGTCCATCACTTTTTGAGGGTCCTACTTTTCATTATGGCATCCATGGACCTCATTAAGCCTCTTAGAAGGTCCTATGACATGCATAGATTATTATTTGACCTCTTGAGAGGCTTATTCTTTCATTTATGAGCTAGTTTGGTGGGCTTGTCACCAAAACTTAGATTATTAGAACATTATTTTATTTTTGGGTTTATGTAGGCCAAGAAGGCTAATTTGAACTCTTCATTAGTATATAAATAAAAGTGAGATGAGTTCATTTGCTCATCATCACTTTGGATTGGATCTCTTCTCTCTCTTGAGAATTTCACACCTTTTCTTGGAGGATGAATTGGAGTCTTATGGATGAATTTTGTTGTGTGGATTTGGTTTGTCTTGTCTTGGAGCTTCTCTCTTGTCAAGTTGTGGATGGTTGGATATATTCTATTACATGGAAGTACATGCTTTTAATGTTATTCTTGTTTTACTTTGTCATAGACATTGGACTGGGATTTTCACTATTTTTAGGGCTAATTGCTGCATGCATTTACTGCTTTAAATTGTGGAATTTTGTCTCTATTATAGCATCTCTTAATGTATGGGCCATGTAATGTGAACAAAATCTCCTAGGGGTAATTCCATGAATGAATTGACCTTGATAAGCCATCACCTTTTGTACATCGAAGTATAAATGCTGCAAGATTGCTTCTCTTTAACCTAGAAGGCTAGCGAAGTAGTCTTAAGGCCTCCTTGACCAAGAACCAAAGGTCCTTGCTCATTTTTATCATTGATTCCATTCTCCCAAGACTAAGGCACTGATCTACCAGAAGGTGGTCACCCTAAACCAATTTCTTTCACCTTTTATTGGGTCTAGCCAAGTTGGGACACCTAGGGCATCATTTTCCTGGTGAACTAGCCCTCTAAAATGTTTGATCTCTTAGCCCCTCCTGTGCTAGTGTTTCTTTAAGACCTCCTCCAAATTTGAGGCCATTTCGACAATGGATTTGTGAGAAAATCCAAGCCCTAGCTCTGAGATCAAACTTTGCCCTAACATCCCCAAAAGCTAGTACCTTATTGGATCAATTCAACACCTTTAAGTGAATATTCTTTCTTTGATCCTTTCCCCTACCTTGTTTAGGGTAAGGACACCATTGGTTGCTAAACTCCTTCCTCTTGACCTAGATTGGGTCCACTTGGTTCCGTGTGGTCCTGTTCCTTTGGAAGTCAATTCTTCAAGAACCATTCGGGATACCAAATTGAACAAGGATTTTGGGGATCGAGAAACTCCTTCATAAGTCATATCCCATAAACCTAACCCTGAAATCCTCCTTGTTGATTTGGGGTAGCATTGGATGTGCTCTAGCCACGAAAATTGGTGGAGAGGCTAAAGCACATGAGATCTCCAATACCCAGAAATGATTTGGGCAGAATCGAATAAGTTTGGGAGATATGAAAATAATTAATATTTTTAATGGAGTCCCTAAGTCTAAACTTAGGGAAAATAAAATATTAATGTGAATTAATATAAAACTGAGTTAGAGTGGTCCAAAAGTCATGGACTAAGCCAGATTTAATCTTAGCCGTTGATTAGGGACTTATTCTTGGTCGTTGAATTGTCAACGAGAAAAGTATAAGAGGAGGCTTGAGGGTCACTTGGAGAACACACCGAGTTGATCAAGATTTCAACTTTCTGGGGCTCGGTTTGCTGAGGAAGTCGAGAGAGTAATCAAAGTTGCAGTTGAGGGGTAGTGAATACAGAAGCAGAGAGGCAGAGATAGCACTAGGAGGATCAGTGCACTAGCCGAGAGTGAGGGACGCAGAACCAGCCAAGGGTTCACGCAAAACTAGCCAGGGCTCACGCAGAGGTAGCTAGAAGCTACGCAGTGCCTCAGAGGGCCAACGTGGGTGACGCAGAGGGCCAGAGGGCTGATGCAGTGCCTTTAGAGGCTGACACAGGCCAAGCTAGAGTGACGTTGGGCAAACGATGTGCCTGAAAGGGCTGACGTTGTCCCTAAAGGTTGACGCTGGGGTTTCGTGGGACAGATTGGAGTTGTGAAGCTACCAGAGTGATTATCTAGGGTTTTAGCCGGAACATCTGTCTCCAACTAAGAGGTACTACTGCCGAGACTATTCTCTGTTGGGTGAGCGGGTTTTGGCACCGAGATTGTATTTAGAAACTGTTTAATAATAAAACCCTCAGATAGCTGCACCGGTTTTCTCGCATTGGGTTTTTCCAGGGACATTGGTCCAAAAATGTGTCACTTGTGTGCTTGTTTTGTTTCCTTTAGTTGATGATCTGTATTGTGTTGAGCATGTACTTATATTTATTTTCAATATTTACATGGTAAATAACTTGTTAATTAATCAGAACAAGTAGGCAGAAATAAATCAAAGAAGTACATGAAGGGTTTCTAACGGGTTTGACTTAGAAATTCTAACACTCCCTTCCTTTTCTTAGAAGACATTGTACCTTGCTTAGAAAGCAAGCAAGCTCCATCTTTCAAACCCTTCTAGGAAGGGGATTATTTGGGTCACTCCACATCCATTCATTGATTTATTCGTCATCGGTGACTCCATAACATACCAGGTCTCCTCCCATTGGTGAAAATCCGTAAATAGAAGGGAGCCTTAGCTGAGGTGACAGTGGGTTAAGTCTCCATTTGTTGCTCTTGGTCTAGCATTTTCCCTTTAGGGACCCCCTTTAGGTCCCCTGCTAGTTTGAGCGGTAACAATGCTCTTTTAGGGCTCCAAATGCTATGTCTAGTTGTGATGAGGTGTGAAGAAGTGCCATGATGTTAGAATCATCCAAAATTTTAGGAAGGTCCCTTGTATCCACCTTAAATCGCCCTCTGGTGTCACAGGTCTAGCTGGGGTGCCATCATGTCAGCGCCATGGGTCTCCAACTATCAAAACAGGGCCTCCTCTCTCTAACGTTAGGGCTTCTCCAAGTGTAACAAGCCCTCCCAAGTCTCTCAATGGGAGACCATCCTCAACTGGGCTCTAAATCAAATCCTGCCCATCAAGTTTTGTTAATGCGAGTTCCCGGGCATGCCACATGCAATGGTGTCATCATGAAGAACAAGGTCCTCTCTAGCGTTAGGGCTTCTCCAAGTGTAACAAGCCCTCCCAAGTCTCTCAATTGGAGACCATCCTTAACTGGGCTTTGAATGAAGCCCTACCCATCAGGTTTTATCAATGCCAACCTGTGGGCATGCATCCAATGGTGTCATCATGAAGAACAAAGTCCTGGATCCTAAGGGTTCTTTGAGAGATGAGACATTTGCTCAAGTCATCAGGAGGCTAAACTCTCTAAATGTTGCATCTATTAAGCCATCTATCTCTCTGAAGAGGCCTGGGTACCTGTGGAGTGAGTGCCTATAAGGCCAAGGCTACCATGAACCACTTGACAAAAACAATATGAACTCTAGTGAAAGAAACATCCATCAAAGACTAAGATCATATATGCATCTAAGTGGACCAAACTTGGATGTTAAGGGCTCATTAATACTTCAAACAAGGATCATCTTCTGATGTCTAGACCAAATCCTGTAAAGGTGTTCCTAATTTTGATAGAGGTGGCTAATGGTTAACCCACTGTTGCATGAAACATGGGCCTTTTTTGGAAGCAAAGCGTTAGAAGCGTCATTTTCCAAAAATCGTCGAAAGCAAAGCGTCTGTTATATATATATATATATATATTATATATATAATATTCAAAAAAACATCCAAAATACCAAATCAGTTGTAGAAGATATGAAAACTATATAAATCAAGATAGATATGGCACCCATTGTACATCAATGATTAATTACTCGAGCGTTAACCATCTAGATGCATCAACCATCTAGAATCTAGATTCCTCTTCTCTTGTCTAGCCTTTGCCTCTACTTTGATTCTCTAGGGATATTACTCAACATTGCCCAATTTTGATCAAATGACCTAATCCAAGTCTTATAATATGGTAGGAAAAAATTAGCATGCATGATTTTGAATTGAGTGAAGGGTACATTTTTGCCAAGGCCATGCCAAAGGAGTTCAGCAGTCAACACCACCAACACTAGGGTACATATAGGGCTTGGTGCTCTTGATTAAATGCCAATCACATACCGTCATACATGATATAATCTAATGAAATGCCACATTCCCATTGATCCTGTAATCTTGAATATTGATAAGTCGGTTGAATTTTGAATGGGATATGAAAATTATTTTTCTCCATATGAAGTTCAGTGAGGTTGGAACCACTCTTAAACATCTTGAGTCATTTCATGGTAGCGTTAAAAATTTAAGTAAAGGGATGAAAATTAAATCTTTCATTTTCATCTTTTTACTTTAAGAATTTAACATTACCATTAGGGAGCATGAAGGCGGCATCGTGGGAGTGTCCAAATAGAATAATTCCTCACATAATAGTTATGAAATTCCAACAACAAAAAAAGCTTCGTAGAACCGTGTGAGCGATTTTCAGAATTGTGGCGGACCTGTAGTTTAGGCCTATGGAATTGTTTCAGAACCGTGGTTCGGAAGTGTCACGGTTCTAAAAGTCCAGGAACGGAAAAAAAAGAAGGAAATGTGGTTTTGATTTTCAGAATTGTTGTTTAGCCCGAGTATCGCCAGTGGATCCATTCGGGGCACAAATCTGCCTCCTAAACTTGGGGGGTTGGTTCATGCAACATTGTTATGGATATGCAAGAAATGACTGTAGATTAGGAAATGTTCTTGGATCTTATAACAAAAACTATAATGCATTTGAACCATTGATGAATCAAAACATTGTATGCTACAAGTGTAATAATCTTGGTCACAAGGCACAGGATTGCAGGTTTATAAGAGAAAATGCTCCAATCATAAAGACAACGAAGCCAACTATGATATGGGGAAAGAAAAAGAAGGAAGATTGCAATCTAGCATTGATTGTTGAAGATAAAGAAGATGAATGGTACATAGACAGTGGGTGCTCGACAAATATGACATGAGATCAAAACAAATTTGTCAGCCTAAAAGAAAAAGCATCGGTGTTGCATTTGGAGATAACTCCTCTGTTAGGATACTTGGAAAAGGTGTAGTAAATCTTGGAAGTGAACATGTAAAAGCAATAGATGCTTTTGTTGGTTAAGGATTTGAAGCACATTCTTCTCAGTGTTGGCAAAATGTGTGATCAAGGGTATAATATCTTGTTTGATTCATGGAAATGTGAAATCAAAGAAGGCGGCTCAAGAATATTTGTTGCAACAACTACAAGAAGACCAAGAAGGATATACATTCTAGACCAAGCAGAGCAAAAGAAAATTACAACCAAACAAAAGACAACAAAGAAGGGAAGGGTAAGAAGACAAAAGTTGTAATATCCCCAATTTTGATTTTCAGCATTAGGGATGAGTTTGTAGAGAGGACGCAATTCTGAAATTAGGAGAGAGAGAGAGAGTGGGGACCACAATAAGAGAAGGAGCCACAAATCATAAATAGAGCAAGAGGCACTCATTTTGGTCATTCATTCATCTATTCAGAAACTTGTCTTTGACATAACATTCTTGAGTGGAAGCCAAGTTTACAAGTGTTGTCTAGCACACGAGTGTCTTTGAGCGGAGATCTCAACCCTTGCTTCGGTGGACTTCGAGTGTCAGCCCAAGGAGGGAGTTCCATCCTTTTCAATTATTCCAGTAGTGGGAGTGCGAGTTTGTGTGGAGGAGGCACTAGCAGTAGCGCATGGATTGTGCAGTGCTTGGAGGAGACACACTTGGGAGTTGAGTAGTGAACGGAGTTTGGGCCTAAAACTTGAGGTGGAGTTCGGGGAAGTGTTGTGGTTTCCAGCATTTTGGTGGAGCAGTAAATGCAACATTTGCTATAGGCTACATCTTTTGCTTGTGGAGGAGGGCCAAGCCTTTGGGGTTAATTTGGAGCATCAAAACTAGGACAAACCCTTTCTGGGTTTTTGACAAGGACCTCAGAAATAATTTGGCTGAATTTTCTGGGTAGATTTGAGGGGTCAAATAGGGGTCCCAATCTAGGCAACAACTAGAAAATCTAGGGGAAATTTGGGCCAAAATTCCGAGGTCAACATTTGGCCAATTCCTTCGTGGGTTTTTGTGGGTTATTGGTGGAGAGGCCAAGGTTAATTTCCTAGATTTTTTTGAGCACCAGAGGAGGCCCTAGTAGCAGATCTTCACACCCAACAACGTATTTCTGGGTAGTTCAGCACAGAGCCAGGAGATAATGCAACAACATATTTGAGGGGGACTTCTTATTATTCATTTGGGCTTAGCTAGCTTGCCTTGAGCAAGCCCAGGTGCACTCTTTCCAGCACCTCATTGTACTCTCTTCATATTATAACAAAATGACTTAGCATCGCAATTTTTGGCTTTAAAATGGTATTCTAATGCTTGAGTGTTCTTTTGTGTGTTTTTGGTTATGTTTTCTTTTTTTATCATTGTATATTTCCATTAGGAATATTAGAAAAGTCCTTTTGAGCATCATGTATTAATGGGGACAACCCCAAAGAAACAAGGTGCCCTTTGCCATTGAAGTCAAAGGGGGAGAGATGTTGAAAAATTGGTAGTTGTGGTTGGTATTTTCGTTAGCAAAATTGAAAGAGAAAATTTGATTTTGTAATTATTGGGGTTTATTCTCCCACAAGTGCTCAAGTTGGCTTTCCCAAGAGACACCTATTTTCATCAACGAACAACTATAAATAGAGCCTATTAGCCCTCCAAATCATACTTTCGATCTCTCATTAAGCTCTACAGAACATTTCAGATCTCAAACATATATCTGCTGTAGTTAAGTGTGAATCTGTGCTATATATCTTCTGTGGAAACTTGTGAGCTTGAGGCACTTACTCTCTGTGGAAGCTTGTGGACCCGGAGCACTTTCTCTTTGCGGAAACTTGCGAATCTGAAGCACTTTATCTCTGTGGAAGCTTGTGGACCCGAAGCACTTTCTCTTTGCGGAAACTTGCGAATCTGAGACACTTTATCTCTGTGGAAGGAATGCGATGTCTGAGGCACATTTCACTGTGGAATGATGCGAAGTCTGGGGCCATATATCTGTGGAACCATGAGAAGATTTGAGGCGCCTCACTCTGTGGAACCATACAAAGTTTGAGGCTCATATTCTGATACAATATGAAGCCTTGTGGCACAATCCAAGGTCTGTTGTTGAACAGTCTTGTGGATAGACTAATAGCATATTATGGACAAACTTGTGAACTCTTTTGTGGACATTCCTATGAATAGTTTGTAGACAGACCTATGGCATCCTATGGACAGACTTGTGTTGATGATCAATGCTTTATTAGAGGGTTGGTTTGGAACTTGTGGGAGGTCATCTTGTTGGTCAGTGTTTGTCTATGTGATCATATCAAAGGTATGCTATTTTGATTGATGCACTAAGGATGAATTGAACTCTCCCTCATAAGGAAAGCTTTTTGGGTTTTCCCCCTTGTGGGGTTTTGCCCTAGTCATTGACCTGAATTTTTGGTGTCTCTTGTCTTATTGTTTTATTCATATTGTGATCTCTATTTCTCTATTGAAGTTGATGGTTGAAATTTTTCATGTGTAACTGCTTAATGATTGGAATGCTCTAAAGAAGTCATTGTATCATTGGAAGTAGTTATCAGTTTGAAAAATTGTATTAGTCTTGTTTGCTTTAGAGAATTAGCATGGTATCAAAGCTATGGTGAAGAAAGGAGCACTGGGTTCACCTTTTGAGGTAGCCCTAAGTATGCCTAAGTCTGAAAAGAAGTCCTAGTTCATTTTGCATCAGAACAAAAGTCTTTTTTATGGAGGGCTGAAATTCTTGCGACTTTTTCAGAAAGGAGATTTTTTTTTATTAGGTTATAGACCTAGCTTGTTCAAGGTTCTTATTGAAATAAGGTCAGCTTACAAATTATATCATCAAGGAGAATTAATGGATCAAAATCCTCAGTCTATCCAGGACTGAAATTCCTTAGAAACCTCAGTCTAAGACCGAGAATCTTGAAAATGCCCGAGTTTTTGCTTATCCGGTCTGTATGTTTCAGAGGATGAAGTATTCCTGAGATCTCACTCTAAAACGAAGGTTGAAATCATAGGAGTTGGTTCAAAAAGCAAAGAACAAGATCTACCCTCCTGCTTGAAGAAGAACTACCAAATCATCATAAGGCCAAAAATCTGGTGTGAAAGGATTTGTTTGCTAAAGGCCAAAGCCCTTATCTTCAGGTCGAGGACACTGCAGAACTTATCACAGTATTCTGAATTTAAATTACAGGAACCTCTTATGCAAAGGCTGAGGAGTTTAGTAGCCCAACCGTTGTAGCCTTGGAGCAGCAACTGGAAAAAGGATATCTCTGTTTGACCCTATAAAGTCATTGATGAGGTATGTATTCTTCCTCTGCCAAGACTCAAAACCAAGCATAACTATAGTATGTTCAGTATGAAAAGTTGGATTTGATCTTTGGCAATATAGTATTCTAATACTCAATATGGATTGTAGTTCAAATTAAGATACTGTCACATAAGAAAAATATGTGATCTTGAATTTTTCTCCTTGGAAATGCTGATGAGGACATTACAAAATCCTACTATGGCAAGAAATGTTGAGATATTGGAGATAGGAAATTACTTATCCAGTGAAGTATATTGTAGCATATCAACCCTATTTATGATCCTCTGGTATAACTAGAAAATGAAAAATCTTATAGCCCAGTTTTATGAAGATGGCATAAGGTTTCACCCTGAAATTGCAATCTCATTTGTCATGACTGATATCTCTTAGCAGAATCATGATTTAATTACCTAGCCGATGGCTATCTCTATTGAAAGTTAAAAGGAGGATTTGAATTCTCGTGAAAGTAATATCAGCTCGATGGTAGCCAACAAGGCGATTGACCAAAAGGGGATTTGCAAATTGTTTAGATACGCAAATCCTAGGGTTTATAGACAACCTCTAGGATTGGATTTAGATCATCATTTCCGCTGGAAGAAGAAAAACCTAGATCGTGATGAGAAGACAAGGTTGATTTGCAGGATGGATGTGTGTAGTCTAAGATCAAGAAGGAGTTGTCATCCCACCATAATCTTCAAAAGGGTCTAATCAATATGAAAGCCAGACAGTGAAGCAAAAGAAGCTGAAGTTTGTTTTCTAGATTAGCAAAGTCACTAAATATCTAGATCTCAAAAGGAGCCTCTCTCAAAACCTGAAGCGGCATTAAGTATTGCTTAAGGTTTTATGCATAACATTCTACAATGAGAAAACTAAGACTTAAGTTTAATGACTCCCATGCATCTGTCATTTGAAAGAAAACATCTGCCAGAAATCCGAAGTCTTGCTTCATATATCAGAAGCTTGTGTCAATGTCATACGTATGATGTGATGAATTTAATGATCTATGTATAAACCACTGAGGGCACACATCTGGTATTGTAACATGTGAAGCCATCAAATTATTACCAAGACAAAATCTTGATGAAACGAAGTCGTTGGAGATTCTAAGATGTCACATGATTGAGGGAACATATTTGTTTGACTTGTCAAGATCATGAAGACGAATCCCTCCCTCAAGGTTAAAGATCAAGTCACTTGCAGATCTTTTATTGTCTCATCATATCACCTATTGATTGTCAAATAAGTTGATAACATATGTGCTGACCCCTTGCACATGAAGTCCTAGTTCTGTTGTAGGGTTATTTAATAATGATGAGTTTCATCATTCTAGGGTTTTGGTATTTAGTTTGGAAATTCTAGGGTTTATGAAACCTAGTGTACAAAAACAAACGTTTAAACAAGAAAATCCCTAGTATGTATAGATTAGATGCTTCCACTGTAAAGAAGAAACTGTAGCCTTTACAAGGAAGGAATAACATCATGATGATGATGTAAATGAACCCTAGTGTACAAAAACTGGAAATTCTAGGGTTCATGAACCCTAATGTATGAAAACAAAGGTTTGAACAAGAAGGAATAACATGATGATGATGATGTAAATGAACCTAGTAAACTTGTTGATGGCTGCAAGAGGACTAAAGCTCAAGAGGGAGCTAATATTCTCTCAAAAGATAAGTAGTTTATATCTCTCTTTATTATTTATTGCTACTATTGTTGTTTCTATTAGGCTCTTGTCATTATATATCTTGCTTGGTTGTAACTATTCTTCCATGCCCTCTTGTGAGGAATGCAGGTACTATTGAGAAGTGGGGTAGCTGTGGAATGAATTTCCCATAGAAACCCTAAGTCCCCAAGAGAAACCCCTTGACCCCCAAAGAAGATCATAAGGAAAAATTTATTGGGATTAAAATGAAATATTACTATTATTAATTTAATGACAATGTGAGAAAAAATTATTTAGAAAAGTTTTGAATTTGAAATTCCCTCCATAAGTTGGCCTCTACCATCAAGTCAGCTCATTGTAAGGCGTGAGAAAACTTCCATATATTTTCTCTTCTATTCCTTCATTCAATAGTGCTATTAGATGATACTCTGTGGTGATTTCTGAGGCAGAAACAACTCGTAAAGGTGGTTCATCTTGGTCAAAGTTCTAGGCATCTAAGGATAAATTATCTCTATGGATTAATCAACATTCTTAACCCTAGTCTCTGTGATGTGAAGGCTACAAGTTCAACGATCTGCATAATTCGTATAACATGACTCATTGACTTTCTCTGTGGCACGTTGGATGCCACCTCAGTGGCTCGAATATTATATTTTGTGACTTAGACACATTATAGTGGTTTGATGGAAAGTCATCGTGGCATCACATATATAACATTGCATATGTCTGTACGCATTGGTATCAAATATGACATTGCGTATGTCTGTATGCATTGGCATCGCATGTGTGACATCGCATATGTCTGTACGCATTGGCATCACATATGTTGTATTGCATTTATCTATGGTATGCATCATACACCATGGAATCACATATATCTATAAATAGTGCTATCACATCTCTATATGTGGCATAGTTAGTGTTGCAAAAATCTCGAGTTTTTCCCTTAAACGATTAAATTCGCTGATTAAATTGACAATTTTTTCATTTTGAAAAAATTGCAATTTAATCGCGAATTTTTCGAAAAAATTGTAGTTTTGTATTTTTTTATTTAAAATTTTGCCGATTTTTACTAATTTTATTCTTGATTTTTATGATATTTTCTTTTCTTTCAGACCCCGCTGATCAATTTTTTCGAAAAAAAAATCATATTTTATTTTATTTTATTTTTTATTTTTTTTAATTTTGTCGCTTGTATCCAATTTTTACGTTTTTTCTTTTTCTAGACCCTCCCTGATATAATTCTAATCATAATTATCACAACCAATGTTGCATGAAGCGGGACGAAACGAGGACGTTTTTTGGAAGTGGGGACGCGGAAGCGTCATTTTCCAAAAATCTAGGAAGCGAAGCATCTGCTCTCTCTCTTCTCTCTCTCTCTCTCTCTCTCTCTCCTCTCTCTATATTATATATATATATATATATATATATAATATCTTTTTTGCATTTATATTCAAAATAAACATCCCAAATGCCAAATTAGTTGTAGAAGACATGAAAACATGTATATTTTTGCATAAATCAAGATAGATATGGCATCCATGATAGTTACTGGTATGTACATCAATGACTAATTATTCAAGCATCAACCATCTATATTCTAGCAATTACAAACATACTTCAAATTTTTAAGCATATTATAAAACATAACACATAAAACATAGAGCATATTATGATTTATCTAGCAAGTGAGCAACTGTCAATATTTGTCATGTCCAAAATTCAAATAATAATGTTTACAAAATAGGTCACTTGGTCACCGCCAAGACAAAAAGGTTCAAATTCACAAGCCTATAAGTCTAATGATTAATCTATGACAAAAGTAGTAAATTGTGAATATATCTACTAATCTCTCCTCCTTCCACCACAAAGAGAAGGTGGCGGCAGGCCTCCATTTGGTGGCAATGAAGAAGATGGTGCATGTGGAAGTTGTGGCACTGAAACTAATGAAGACGAACCCCTTGCAATTGGTGTTGAACCATGCAACCTAGGAACCAAGGGACTAGATGGGGGTAGCATCGCAACTTGATCATCATCATCCTGGAATCACTAATTGCATGCCTGCACCCAAATGGACTAGTGCTAAGCATATAGTTGCTCAATTATCTCCGTACGAAACGCATTTCGGAAAAACTGAAACGCGTTTCGGAAAAATCGAAATGCGTTTCGGAAAAATCGAAACGCAGTTCTGGAAAACCGAAATGCGCATCGAAAAAAACCGAAACGCATTTCGGAAAAAACTGAAACGCGGATCAGGCCGTAAGGTTCCTAAATGGCAAGAATCGCATTTTTTAGCCCAATCTGCATTTTGGTTTTTCCGAAACACGTTTCAGAGGGCGGATCACCCACGGATTCGTATGGATCGCAGATCGAGCTTTTGATCTGGGGGGTGGGGGACGTTTCCTACAACACTGATCACAATATTGGGCATATTATTTCTATCTGGATCATATTTATACTATATATCATCATCACTATGTGGCTCAATATTACCGTGTCTCTCAAATCACAAAGGCTCACATACTTTATCTGTGGCTTGTTGATTGTTGACTTTGTTGAGAAGTCAATGCAAGTAGATTAGGGTTTGATTTCTCTTTCTTGATAATTACTTGTGAGTTATGTTGGCTTCTTTTACTTCTTTATTATCTTATCTCTCATCAAGCAATTACCATATTATGTGTGTATGAAGATCACAAAAGCACAAGACATAAGATGTAGGCACTATGCCAGGGAAAAACCCCCCTCGAGGGAAAAACCCAGTAAAAAATTCTCTTCCTTCAATAGTTTTCTTTGAGACTCTTCAACCTATACATAGACCAAACCTTCCCTCCACACCAAGTTAGCCCTTCGAGATCTTTGACCCCTTTGTAGCAACACATCCACCCGAGCAACTTCGACTATGCAACAACATACGGCATTAGGTAGCAACTAGCAACAACAACACTTGGAAGACATTGATCTCCCAAAATAGGGCATGAAAGAGAGAGAGAGTAGCACCAAAACTTCGATTTCTTCCTCCTCCTTAGCTTTGACCCAACTCACACTCCTTTTGACTTCCTTGACCCACTTGGCACTTTTTCTAGCTTCACTAGAGATATCGAACTTGCTTGATATGAGATGCTCCAAATGAATTCAATCTCCTTCTATTTATAGGCTCCAAGTGAGGTAAAATTGGTGTCCCTTAGGTTGACTTGATCTCCTTTAGGCTGACTTGATGTAGAGGTTACATAAATCATATTTGACTCAATAATAGACCTTTTTACATGATTCCAAAGCCCAAGAAGGGTCTCTTTAAATGTACAATGAATCTATTGACTCAATATTAATCCTAGAAGTCCATAATGGGGAATTTGACTAATATAAGGATGACCTTGTTGACCACTGGAGTGGCACCTGATGATTATATGAAAGACTCCATCTCCAAGGATGATCCAGAGGACACTTGTACCATCAAATATCATCAGAGTTTTTTAAATTCTACTTCCATTTCTCATCATCTTTCTTGTACCTAGATTCCACATCCTGTGGGGAATTGTAATAAGTGATACCAGTAATGATGAGTTTTGAGTCTAAAACAGACCTAGGATATTGGGACTCGATCAGCAAACAGGTACACCTTGGAGTGTTTTTTTTATTTGGTTAATTATCCCTTCTTTTTCAGAGGCGGATAATTTTCTAGGTTTTTTCACTTATTTTTTACCCCAAAGCTGGGGTGATGGTTTGAAGGTTGAGCCCCTAATACATCTTAGCGTCTAGAGTCGATATATATTACTGTACTAGATCACACAAAAACTTTCATGGAATTTGGTTAAATCTAGGTAGTCATTTTAATTTTTTTTAAAGTTTCTGCATTGCGAAAATTGCTAATAAAATTGTATTTGTAATGTAATAAGTGATGTCTAGAGAAGTTGTATGGGGTACGAGTCATGAAACTTGCACTTCTCACCCTCAACTTTCTACTTTGACACACTTTGAGGTGTTAAAAATGTGTTTTTAACCCTCGAAACCCACTTTTCCTAAGTTTAGTGGGAAATTTGGCAATTAATTAAGCCAGAAATTAAATAAATGGAGAACAGTAAATATCCACACATGCTAAATGTTGTGGCAATGAGGTGGAAAATTATGGGGGAGTTAAAGTGAAGTCCCAAGGTGATGTGGACTCCTAAAATCAAGGAAAGGACATGTGCTCAAATAAAATCGAATTTTTGGCATTAAATGAGAAAGTTGCTTACTTGGAAATTCGAATTTGTGAAGTTAATGCGCATCTGGGAGGATTTGGGAGAATATTTGGTGGAGATTTTTGTGGAAAATTGTCCCCATATGGGTACCACCCATATACACTTGTCATTCCATCTTAAAATTCGAATTTGGCACATAAGGGAAGAAGAAAATGATGTCCACTTGCCAGAATTTGACTTTTACACTTGGCATTGGAACTCCATTCAACAAATTCGAATTTCTCTTTGGGATTGTCACCTCATGCCATTTGTTTAATCACTTCTACATTGGGATTGGCTCCAATGCCATTTGTCATTGTCATTCTTCATTGGGATTTGCTCCCAACTCTCGATATAATAGAGCCATGGGCTCTCATTTTGTATCATGTAATATGAGCTATTGTGCTTGAGGAGACTCTAAGGGATTATATTCACTACTTGCAATATAATACAACAGTCTTTGGGGTAAAGCGTGATGGTGTTCTTTTCTTTGCATGTGTGGTAAATTCTTGACTTGTTATTATCCTTCTATTTATTTCCTCATGTCATTATTTCTTTCATGCTTGTTTCAAGTTATGTTAATATGCAACTATCTCATATTAGCATAAGAATCAATTATTTGCTTTAGGAAAAGAAATCTTCTAGTGGATAATAGATGTATCTCTATGAATTCCTTCCATTGCACTTATTTAATTTTATGTCGTTTTGATGATTTGTGGTGAAGTTTTGTAAATGAATTATTATTTGGTCAAGCTTCTCAAGCGTGAGGGGAAATTCTTAGAGGAATCAACCCATTCTTGAAAAATATTAGGAGAACACGCATGTTTTGAATTCCAAGTCTCATCTATATCTTATTTGTGTCTTGCGGGGATTCTTTCAAGTTTCTTAAAGCTTTTATTTCTTGCATCAAAATATCAAACTTGGATTATTTATTTATTTATTTATTTTTCTTTCTTTTTACGTATTGTACTTTATTCATCAATATCTGGCTATTTCAAAGAGCTAAGTCATGGCTAGTCAAAGAGGAGAGCTTGCTCATACTCTTTGGCCTAGCCTCTTGTAGATTATTTTTGTAACATACTTTGTTGTCATTTTGGTTTAACATTTGAGTTATTTTCGTATCCTTTTGAGCAAGATAGTTTCCATGCTTTGATTTGTAGACTTATTCATCTACAAATCATTTATAATATCTTGTGCTAACAATTTAATGTTTCACTTTTCAGGGTTATTTTGGCTTTCCATTTGAAAGCATTTCACTTCATTTTAAACAAAATACAATTTCATTTGTTAAAGAGCAAATACTTGTAAGGCATTTGTTGATATTGTATTTCATGCTTATGTTATGATGGTTATTGCTCATATCAATTTTTTGCATATAAATTTTAAGGAGATAATCTATTTGACTCTAACAATTCTCCCATAAACTCACATCCTTTTTAAATTAACTTTTCATTAGGGACCACTCCCCTTAGCTAACCTAGGAGATAGCTCAAACGGAGAGAGTTGGGATTAGTGTGACAACCTCTTCTCTGAATTCCATGCTACCAACCACACCTTGCGGGGTTGAAAGCAAAGTTACAATTGAACTCTAGTCCTTAGACCTCATCCTCGTCCAAATATTTGGATCTCACAATGAGGAGTCAATAGAGGTAGAGCGTCCTTAAAATTCTATTCAACCAACTTAAGTTGGAGGTAAGTTTTAGTGATGTTTGGGACATGTAAATAAATTAGCCAAACAATGAGAATTAACTTCTACTTGAAATGTACTTGTTTGACAAAATAAAATGTTACTTTATGGAGAAAATTTGTCCAAACACTTGATGCATGTAAGATGTGTTTAATGGTGAAGCATAAGTAAATTTGGAACTATGTTCAAGCCAAATAAGATCATGTAAAAAGTGTTTGCATGCAAAAAAATCTGAACTTGTTATGCATTTAAAACATGTAGTAAATTAAATTAAAGTGCATGCAAAATGAGTGTGATGCATGTTGTGTTAATTTCTCAATTAGATGATATGTATGCAAAATGAAATAAATTTCTTGCTATTTTGATGGTTTAAAGTCTCACATGCAAATATTATTTCAAGAGGCACTTTGGATGCAAGCATTGTAATTCCTTTTAATTTTGCAACAAGTTTAATTTTTCTTGTACTTGGAAATTGACTCATCTTATGGTTTAATTATTGTCATAAATGGTTGATTTCACTTTCAAGTATTATTATTTTGGGTTGCAAACTTAATTGCATGTTGTCATCTTGGTTTAACATTTGAGTTATTTTTGTATCCTTTTGAGCAAGATAGTTTCCATGCTTTGATTTGTAGACTTATTCATCTTGAAAGCATTTATAATATCTTGTGCTAACCATTTATTGTTTCACTTTTTCAAGATTATTTTGGCTTTCCATTTGAAAGCATTTCACTTCATTCTAAGCAAATACAATTTCATTTCTTAAAGAGAAATACTTTGAAGGCACTGGTTGTTTATGTATTTCAAGCTTCTCTTGTGTATTTATGGTTATTTCTCATATCAATTTTGCTTATAAATCTTAAAGATATAATCTATTTAACTCTAACAATTCTCCTAGAAGCTTACATCCTTTTTAACTTAACTTTTCATTAGGGACCACCACCCTTAACTAACTCAGGAGATAGCTTAAATGGAGAGAGAGGGGATTTAGTGTGATAATCCCTTCTTTGAGTTCCCTGCCACCGACCACACCTTGTGGGGTTGAAGGCTTTTCTCACTGACTTGTAGGTAGGTGTAGCCGGCAGGGTCAACATTTTTGGCGCCATTGCAAAGGACAACCTTTCTTGTACCTAGGAAATACGACTAACTTTTGGCTTTTGCATGTTGGATTTTAGAGTTAGATTCCTATTCTAGTGGCGATTCCACTTATTTCATTTTCTACAAGGATTTCTGCTTGAAGCTTGCTTCTTGTAGATTTCTTGCTAATCTTGGACAGGAGCCTCTCTCTGGTATTCATTTGCTCATTTAGGGTCAAGCGACCGTGACATCATGAATGATTTGTTTACCACTTGTGATTTTACTGACATTTCAGGCTATCCGAAGTTCATTCTGGATGAAGCCATTGAGGCTATTGAAGATTTTGCCTAGCTTTCTATGTAACAATGCCATCAGTACTGAAACTCACCTTAGGAATTTCCACCTTTGTGTGAGCAAATGGTGCCATGATATTAACCATGAGGATGTTAAAATGAGACTTTTCATCTTTTCATTAGATGGAAATGCAATGGATTGGTTCATAGAATTACCTGCTAACACTTTTGATTCTCTAGAATCAACCATTGACGCGTTTGAAGAAAAATATGGAGATGAAAGAAAAGTCAAAGCAAAAGCAAATGAGAATAAGAAGGATCTCATCAAGGGGTTGACTCAAATGATTAAGGATATGCAACTCAACCAAGTTCAACTCATTAAGACCATGGAGGAAAATCATGCACAAGCAATAAAAGCCATGGAAGTCAATCATTCTAATCAAATGGCCAGTTTTCAAAATCGGTTGCTCACCATGGAAGAAAAACAAGTGCAAGTAATCAACACCATGGAAACGAATCATGCCAAGGAAATAAGTGTTATTAAGGCTAATCAAGTCATTTTCAGAATAGGTTGGATGAAATTGAAAGATTACAGGTACAAAACTTCCAACTGAGGTTAAATGACGAATGGGAAGAGAACAAAGAAACAAATCATAAGCCTCCCTGTCCACTGAAGCAATCTTCATTTCATTATGAGGAGGTCATTTACTCCATTGAAAAATGGCTAATTGATGAAGACATAGCAAGGAAACTGAGGGTTATCAGGTTTATACTTATGAGAGATTGATCCATCACCCATGTTAGAGCAAAATCAGAATGGACAAAAGCAGGTCAAAGAAGTCTTGGATACTTCGAATTTTCCATTTGAGCATCTTCAAGATTGGGCAGAAAGGTCTACTTTGATCACATCAACATCAACATCACAATTTGTTAAGAAGAAAAGAAAAAAGCGGAAAGGATTTGGTAAATCTGATGACCATATACAACATTGTTGGGACAGATCAACGTCTTAAGATATTCAGAATTGGACAGGTCACATCAGAAAAACCAACCATGGATTTGTGCGAAAGTAAGCAAGTTCTCAACACGAACTTCATTGAGGACATCTGATGCCATGAGACATCTTTTTCTATCATATTTCTAACCTTATCCCTTGTCATTTTTGTTTAATTAGTTTTATTTCAAGAATAAATTGTCATTTATGCTCTTAGAATAAATTTTCATTTTTTCATTTTTGTACTTGATTTCATTTGATGATATTTTGAATGGATATTGCTGATATATGTTTTTTGTCGATCCATACAGATTCCAGGTTCTTGCACACTATCATGTGGTATCTAGCATGCATCGCCATATGGAGCCAAATGTTGACCACAAGTGTGTCACCTGATGATTATATGAAAGACTTCATGCCCAAGGATGATCTAGAGGACACTTGTACCATCAGATATCATCAGTGAACAGAGTTTTTTAAACTCTACTTCAATTTCTCATCATCTTTCTTGTACCCAGATTCCACACCCTATGGGGAATTGTAATAAGTGATATCGGTAATGATGAGTTTTGAGTTTGTAACAGACCTAGGATATTGGAACTCGATCAACAAACGAGTACACCTTGGAGTGTTTTTTTTTATCTAGTTAATTATCCCTTCTTTTTCAGAGGCGGATAATTTTCTGGGATTTTTCACTCACTTTTTACCCCAAAGTGGGGTGATGGTTTGAAGGTTGAGCCGCTAATACATCTCAGTGTCTAAAGTCGATGTATATTACCATACTAGATCACACAAAAAATTTCGTGGAATTTGGTTAAGTCTAGATAGACATTTTAATTTTTTTTAGATTTTTCACACTGCAAAAATTGCTAATAAAATTGTATTTGTAATGTAATAAGTGATGTCTAGAGAAGTTGTATGGGGTATGAGTAATGAAATTTGCACTTCTCACCCTCAACTTTCTACTATGACACACTTTGAGGTGTTAAAAATGTGTTTTTAACCCTCAAAACTCACTTTTCCTAAATTTAGTGGGAAATCTGGCAATTAATTAAGCCATAAATTAAATAAATGGAGAAAAATAAATATCCACACATGCTAAATGTTGTGGAAATGGAGTGAAAAATTATGGGGGAGTTAAAGTGAAGTCCCAAGGCAATGTGGATTCCTAAAATCAAGGAAATGGACATGTGCTCAAATAAAATCGAATTTCTGGCATTAAATGAGAAAGTTGCTTACTTGGAAATTCGAATTTGCGAAGTTAATGCACATCTGGGAGGATTTGGGAGAATATTTGGTGGAGATTTTTATGAGAAATTGTCCCCACATGGGTTACCACCCATATACATTTGTCATTCCATCATAAAATTCGAATTTGGCACATAAGAGAAGAAGAAAATGATGTCCACTTGCCAAAATTCGATTTTTACACTTGGCATTGGAGCTCCATTCAACAAATTCAAATTTCTCTTTGGGATTGTCGCCTCATGCCCCTTGTTTAATCACTTCTACATTGGGATTGGCTCCAATGCCATTTGTCATTGTCATTCTTCATTGGGATTTTCTTCGAATTTTCTATATAATAGTGCTGTGGGCTTTCATATTGGATCATGTAATACGAGCTATTGTGCTTAAGGAGACTCTGTGGGATTGTATTCAATACTTGCAATATAATACAACAGTCTTTGGGGTAAAGCGTGATGGTGTTCTTCTCCTTGTACGTGTGGTAAATTTTTGACTTGTTGTTGTGCTTCTATTTATTTCCTCATGTCATTATTTATTTCATGCTTGTTTCAAGTTATGTTAGTATGCATCTATCTCATATTAGCATAAGGATTAATTATTTGCTTTAGGAAAAGAAATCTCCTAGTGGATAATAGATGTATCTCTAGGAATTCTTTCCACTGCACTCATTTAATTTCATGTCAATTTAATGATTTGTGGTGAAGTTTTGTAGATAAATCATTATTTGGTCAAGCTTTTCAAGCGTGAGGGGAAATTCTCAAAGGAATCAACCCATCTTCCAAAAATATTCAAGGAGAACCCACATGTTTTGAATTCCAAAGTCTCATCTATATCTGATTTGTGTCTTGCAGGGATTCTTTCAAGTTTCTTAAAACTTTTATTTCTTGCATCAAAATATCAAACTTGGGAAAAATTATTTTTTACGTATTGTGCTTCATTTATCAATATCTATCTATTTCAAAGAGCTAATTCATGGCTGGTCAAAGAGGAAAGTTTGCTCATACTCTTTGGCCTAGCCTCTTGTAGATTATTTTTGTTGTTATCTTGGTCTAACATTTGAGTTATTTTCGTATCCTTTTGAGCAAGATAGTTTCCATGCTTTGATTTGTAGACTTATTCATCTTGAAAGCATTTATAATATCTTGTGCTAACAATTTAGTGTTTCACTTTTCAGAGTTATTTTGGCTTTCCATTTGAAAGCATTTTATTTGTTTTTAAGCAAAATACAATTTCATTTCTTAAAGAGCAAATACTTGGAAGGCACTGGTTGTTTATGTATTTCATGCTTATCTTATGATGGTTATTGCTCATATCAATTTTTTTGCTTATAAATCTTAAGGAGATAATCTATTTAACTCTAATGATTCTCCTAAAAACTCACATCCTTTTAAAATTAACTTTTCATTAGGGACCACCCCCCTTAGCTAACCTAGGAGATAGCTCAACCGAAGAGAGTTGACATTAGTATGACAACCGCTTCTCTAAGTTCCCTACCACCAGCCACACTTTGTGGGGTTGAAGGCTTTTCTCACTAACTTGTAGGTAGGTGCAGGGGGCAGGGTCAACAGACCCAAGCATGAAAACCATGTTTTAGTAATTCATTGATACATTAATAAAATTAATTTTCTTTATTCTTTTGACAAGTATATTACCTAATGGCTCGAATACATTTATGAAGACCGAACCTAGTTACATTCTTCAACACTCCCTCTTAACTAGGGAGGTATTCATAATATACAAATATATTGGAAGATCTCAAATTATATGATCAATGAAAGTTTAGGCACCGCAATGCCATGGACTAGATTCCTGACCAAGGCAATCTATGCATTGCTCTCTCAACAGTTTAGGCACCACAATGCCATGAACTAGATTCTTGATGAGGGAAATCTATCCAAGTGGGACTAAGGTGGATTCAAGCTTTCAGCCTCTCTAGGTACCATCAAGCTTAGTTGCTAACCACCAACCCAGGGACCTAGGTGCGTATCCGAGGTTGGAGCTCTACGACCAATGCCGCCCTTCCTACTTTGGGACCTAGACATCAACATAAAGTGTCAGCTAGATGTCCTCCCAAGCAATGCTTTACTTGTAAAGCCTCAACAAATCTCTTCCAATCTCTTATCATCAATACAATCAACAATGTCTACTAAACCAGACATGTTTCTTAGATATTCAAACTTCTTATTACGAAGAGACTTTGTTAGTATGTTTGCTACCTGTTCATCTGTCGAGTCATACTCCAACTTCACGATCCCATCTTGCAGCAAGTTCCTAATATAGTGGAACTTATTGTTGATATGCTTTGTTCTAGCATGAAACATGGATCTCCAGACATTTTAATACAACTTTGATTGTCACAATTAATCACAGTAGGACCGAAAGACTTTTCGAACAAATCTGTCAGAAACTTCCTTAACCAAACATCCTCCTTTCCTACTTCACATGCAACCACATATTCTTCCTTAACACTACTTAAAGCAACGGGATCTTGATTTTTACTCATCCATGAGATCATAGCAACTCCCAGACTAAAACATCCTCCGGTAGTGCTCCTTCCATTGGTCTCACTGCCATCCTAATCAGAATCAGTGAACTTAATTAGCTTGACTTCCTTACTATCATTCTTTATGCAATGATGTATAGTGCCACGTGTGAAAATTTCTAAACTGAAATTCTACTACAACGACTGATTTATTTCACCTACTTATTATTCACAATAAGTTATTTACGAAATCCCTCCAGCGTATATTAAAATAAATTCTACTATAAGTATCACACAATTACCAAGGAAAAAATACACGCACAAGACCAATCACATCAACATAGTTGTTTTTAGACAATTGTCCCCAGGAAAACCCAATGCAGGAAAACCGGTGCAATGGATGAGGGTTTTATTAATCTTGAACAACAATTGCTTTTACAAGGAATGACTTTACAGAGAAACTAAAAGAAAACACCTGAGACTTTCCCTTTGAGACTTTCTGACACTTTGGAGACCCTGCTCCCACTCTTGCGTCACCTCTACGTGGCTCAGCGTGGCTCTGAGTGGCTCTGCGTCACTTTACGTGGCTCAACGTGGCTCTGCGTCCCTCTGCGTCAACTTGCATGAAGGCCATGTCTCTCCTTTGGACTGTGTCTCTCTCTGCGCTGCCTCCCGCTGTCCCTGCATCACCTCCTCCTTTATCACTGCCTATTGCTGATGCCCTCCTCTTCCTCCACCCTGCAAGTCTCCCTCTGAAATCGATCTCCTTTACTTGAGAATCGATTTTCCAAGAGATATTGAGTATCTGTTAGTGTGTCTCCAAATGATCTTCAAGTCTTCTCTTATACTTTTCTTATCGATAAATCAATGACTTAGATTAAGTCTCTAATCAACGGCTAAGATTAAAATAGACTTGATCCTCGTCTCTTAGAAGCATAGTTGCAGGAATCGCCCCCCCCGGATCCTAAGCCGGAATCGCGACTCGAAGCGAATCGTCCCGGAATCCATAGGCGAAGCGCGCTTCCAAAATTTAGGTGGCGCGATTCCGACATTTTAAGGCGCTTCCTGCCATTTTAGGTGGCGTTGCCCCGGAATCGCGCTTCCGGAGGCGCTTCGGGCATGGGGTGGCGCCACGCAACCTGCCCGGAAGCGCACGCCACCCGCACGCCACCCAGGCGCAACCCGCGGGGCAGCAAGAAAAGGTAATTTTTTTTTTAATTTATTTTAAAAATTAACCTAACTAAACATGAGGGGGTGGATTAGGGTGAGTTTAGGGTGAGTTTAGGGTGAGTTTAGAAAAGAATAAAGCCCCCATTCTCTTCTCATTTTCACTTTGAGTTTATGAGAGTTGAAGAAGAGAAGAGAGGAGAGGAGAAGAGAAGAGAGGAAAGGAGAGGAGAAGAGAGGAGAGCTTGGAGGAGTGAAGGAGGAGGAGCTAGGAGAAAGAGGAGGAGCTTGGAGCAAGAGCTTGGAGGACTTCATCTACAAGAGCTAAAGAGGTAAGTTCAAACCCCAAACTCCCTTATTTTTTTGACAATTTTTTTGTATTTTTCTCCTCCCTCTCCTACTCTTTTCCATTGTTTCTACTTGCTCCT
>APFE031418403.1:13368-26267 GCA_000404065.3 Pinus taeda | reverse complement strand
CCTTATCTTTATTAATACCCATTAATATTTTTATTTTCCTAAGTTTAAACTTAGGAACCCATTAAAAATATTAATTATTTTAATAACTCCTCATCCGGGTGGAATTTCTCAAAACGATTTCTGGGTCTTGGATATCTCATGTGCCTTAGTCTCTCCTACAAATTTCAATTCTAGAGCACATCCAACGCTACCAAAAATCAACACCACAAAGATACCTTAATATGTGTTTGGTAGCTATCCAGTGATCATGACGAGGCTCCAATTGAAACTGAATAAGAATGTTTACTGCAAAATATATATCTAGCCTAGTATTTACTAGATACATTAGGAAGCCCACCAACTAACGATAGGGGTAGGATCCACGAGACTTGAGTCAGAGCCCCTCAACTTCTTGAGATTGGTGATCATAGGAGTAGTCATAGGCTTGGAATCCATCATCTCGAATTTCTGCAACAACTTGATGATGTACTTTCCTTGCCCCAAATGTATCTCCCTAGGTTTTTGCCATACTTCTAGACCCAGGTAGTAGTGCATCAACCCTAGATCTTTCATCTCAAATTCAGCTGCCAACATCTTCTTGTATTCTTGAATTCTTTGCTCCACATCTTTGATGAATAGATCATCCACATATAGTAGAATAATGACGGGCTTATTATTCATGACCTTGATGTAGAGATTTGGAACAACATAACTCTTTATGAACCCAATTCTAAGGAGATATGCATCCATCCTTGCATATCATGCCCTAGGTGCTTGCTTCAAACGATATAGGGCCTTCTTGAGTCTACAAACATGAGAGTCCCTGCTTACTTCAATATGTCTTCCTTCCTTAATGTAGATTCTATATGCTTTTGAGAAGAGACTATATCCAACGAATATTCCCTTGATACTTGTGGAATATAACTTCTTTCTCTTGTCCTTTGGAACATGGATGTATGTTGGACTTCTAAAGATTCAGAGGTGTTCCACACTTGGTTTCTTTCCTGTGAATACTTCTTTAGGTGTTATATTATTAAGACTTCTATGAGGACTTCTATTTTGAATGTACACAACTGTCATAACTGCTTCTCCCCATAAGAATTTCAACTTGATCATGGAGCATCGTTCGAATGCCTTCTTCAATTGACCCATTCTTCCTTTCAGCCACTCCATTTTGTTCGGGATAATAGGGAACAATGAGCTCCCTCTTAATTCCTACTTCCTTACAATATGCAATCAGTTCCTTAGAAGTGTATTCCCACCATTGTTGGACCTTAGAGTTTTTATCTTTCTTTTGGTTAGGTTTTCCACTTCGGATCTAAAATCCTTGAACTTTTCAAATACTTCATCTTTTGTTTTGAGAAGGTAGAGCCATGTCTTTCTAGAATGGTCATTAATGAATGTTACATAGTAGAGATGACCTCCAAGTGATTTTTTAGACATGGGCCCACACACATCAGAATGAAAGAGATCTAATATCTCTTTAGACTTAGTTTCACTATTCAGAAATGGCTTTCTTGTTTGTTTTCACAAAGAGCATCCCTTTCACACACCTTCATGATCTAACTTCATATTGGGGATGCCATGAACCAATTGATTAAGTGTAGGGATAACCTTATAATGTAGATGACCATACTTCCTATGCCATAGCTCAATGGGATTGATCTCCATGTGAACCAAAGCTTGAGGAGGTGGTGTAATAACTCTATAAAGGCTTCCTTCATGAATTCCAATAACCCTAGCTTTATCAATTCTAGAGTCTTTTCCCCAAACCAATACCTTTCCATCAACAAAAGCAACTCTATTCCCTTTATCTTCTAAACAAGAAATAGAAAGAAAATTATTTTTCAAACCTTGAACATATAGTATGTTGTTGAGGTGCAGCTTCGATCCATTTTCTAGCTTCAACGATGTTGATCCCAAGCCTCTAACAACATAGCTTTTGTTGTCACCCAATTCCAGTGCATGAGAAGATGGCTCCTTTGATAATGTATGAAGTTGTTTACTTTCCCCTGTCATGTGCCTTGATGCTCCACTATCAATGATCCATGCATTGCCATCACTAAGAGAACCTGTAAGAGAAACCAAGGACCCTTGACATTTGACCTTGTTGAATAAGTAGTGGACGACCTTCTTGATCCATCTTCCAACAGTGTTGATACCCATTCTCATATAGTTTATCAAAGAGGAAGAATCCATGTTCATGCGAACAAAGTGATCTTCAGCCTTTCTTGACCTTAGCTCTGATACCAAGTTGAGAAATCAATGCAAGTAGATTAGGGTTTGATTTCTCTTTTTTGATGATTACTTGTGAGTTATGTTGGCTTCTTTTACTTCTTTATTATCTTATCTTTCATCAAGCAATTGCCATATTATGTGTGTATGAAGATCAAAAACACAAGACACAAGATGTAGGCAGTATGCCAGGGAAAACCCTCCCCGAGGAGAAAACCCAGTAAAACATTATCTTCCTTCAATAGTTTTTTCTGAGACTCTTCAACCTATACATAGACCAAACCTTGCCTCCACACCAAGTCAACCCTTGCAGATCTTCGACCTCTTTGCAACAACACTTCCATCCCAAGAACTTTGACTATGTAGCAACTTACAACATTAGGCAACAATTGGCAGTGACAACACTTGGAAGACTTTGATCTCCCAAATTAGGGCACGAAAGAGAGAGAGAGAGTAGCACCAAAAATTCTATTTCTTCCTTCTCCTTAATCTTGACCCAACTCACACTCCTTTTGACTTCCTTGACCCGCTTCGCACTTTTTCCAGCTTCACTAGAGATATCGAACTTGCTTGAGATGAGATGCTCCAAATGAATTCGATCTCCTTCTATTTATAGGCTCTAGGTGAGGTCGAATTGGTGTCCCCTAGGCCAATTTGATCTCCTTTAGGCCAACTTGGTGTGGAGGTTACATAAATCATATTTGAATCAATAATAAACCTTTTTACATGATTCCAAAGCCCAAGAAAGGTCTCTTTAAATGTACAATGAATCTATTGACTCAATATTATTCCTAGGAGTCCTCAATGGGGACTTTGACTAATATAATGATGACCCAAGCATGAAACCCATGCTTTAATAAGTCATTGATACAATAATAAAAATATTTTTCTTTATTCTTTTGACAAGTACATTACGTAAGGACTCAAATACATCTATGAAGACCGAACCTAGTTGCATTCTTCAAGAGACTATCTACGGTTCATTGATCGTTGACATTATCTGTGGCTGGTCGATATATCTATGTGACTTATAGTTGCATTATTTTGTACCTATAGTACGCACTAGATAATACTATGGCATGTATTATATACTTTGTGGCTTGCATGTGATATAGTTACTTTGACATGATACAAAGATCTATATAACAATCATCTACAGTATAACATTGATCTGGATCTGGTAACAACATTGTCATAACAGAGATGTAGATATGGCAACGACCTAGAGGGATATTGATATAACAATGACCTATGTATTCTAGTGTATTTCTGATATACAGTGATGTGTATAACAACATACATGACCCAGTATGACACACCTTATAATAAGTAATTTTTGGCAGACAGAGATATGTGTGCAGTGATGTGCCCCTATTGTACAACATAAATCTCTATATGGCAGACATGGCTGCGAACTCCTTATGATAGAAATATTGATATTACAGACTTGGTAGTGACCCTTGGTGTGCACTCTTTGTTTACGATAGTGATATATGACAGTAATGACAGTGCTCCTATGATAGATGTGACTATGTCTCTATGGCATAAGTGATATTATGACATGATAGTAGCTCTCCTGAACTTGTCTCAATGTTGTGAACTAACTTGGGTTGGCTAGAGGTGGGCTAATGTAATTAATGTGTTTCATTATGGATGGACTTTGTATCTTAGCTGAACAATTGATGAATATCTAACAGAAGAAGAATTTGGATAGGTTTTCCTCCTTGTGGGGTTTTTCCTTGGTCTCTGACCTAACTCCTAGTGTCTCTATTGTGTATGCCTTTCTTCAATTTTTCCTTATTGTTCCACTACATTGTTGATCTTTATTGTTCTCTCTACATAATTGCTATTGATGATATGAGATGGGGTGAATGTTGTATGAAAAATGTAATATGTAAATGATGAAAAGTTTATAAATGCAATTATCTACAGCAGAGAACAATCTAGCCCTAAGAAAAAATTAACAGGTACATGATGAATGTTGCCATAATTGTAGCAGCAAATGAAAAGAATGGAAGAACAAATCAAATTTAGTGACAAAAAGACTCATGTTGAGCTATGGACTTAGAGAGAGTAGATTTGATCTATGCCAATAAGAAGTCAGTTGTGACTTCCAAGATGAAGATGGCTAGAAGCACCAAGTGAAGAATTACCTCAGTGATGTTGGAAAATCAGAAAGTCAGTAAAGATTTTCTTGATCTTTATGATTATTTGTGACGTTTCTTATTATTATGATTCTTTATATCTTCTTTCTTTAGTTCATCAAGCAATTACCAAAAGCAGCAGTACATAGAACAATGGACACAAGATGTAGGCACATGCTAGGGAAAAACCCCCCTCGAGGGGAAAACCCCCCTCGAGGGGAAAACCCAGTCAAAGTAATTCTTCCTTTCAATAGTACCCTTTGAGACTCTTCACCCTAGACTAAGGCCAAACCTTCCCTCCACACCAAGTCAGCCTCTAGAAGATTGACCTCTTCCCAACATCTTCGACTATGCAGCAACTTGCAACAACTAACAGCTACTGACAATTGTCCAACTTGGAAGACTTCAATCTCCCAATCTAGAGCATGAAACAGAGAGAGACCACCACCAAAATTTCGATTTTCCTTGACTCCTTAGAGTTACCCAAACTCGTATTCACTTTGGCTTTTCGGCAATAGACTTTCTCAGTACCCACTTCGCACTTTTTCCTAGCAACAATTTTTTTGCATTTCTGCCCAATAGAGAGAATTCAAACTTGATGAGAAGTGATACACCAAATGAATTCGATGTCCTTCCTTTTATAGGCTTCTTGTGGGGCCGAATAGGGTCTTAGGCCGACTTGATCTTCCCTTAGGCTGACATGGTGTGGTGGTTCCATAATTCATATTTGACTCAATACTAAACCTTTTTACATGATTCAAAAGCTCGAGAAGGGCTTCTTTAAATCTACAATAATACTATAGACTTGGAATAAATCCTAGAAGTCCTCAATGGCGGACTTTGACCTAAAACATGGTGACCCAATCATGAAACCCATGCTTTAATAAGTCACAATAATAATAATAATAATAATTCTTTTCTTTATTCTTTTGACAAGTACATTACATAGTGATTCAATTACATTATTGAAGACCGAACATAGTTACATTTTCCAACACTCCCTCTTAACTAGGGAGGTATTCATAATGTACATAGATCTCAAACTATATGAACCACGAAGAACTTTTAGGCACCACAATGCCATGGACTAGATTCTTGACCAGGGCAATCTATCCAAACAATCACTTAATAGTTTAGGCATCGCAATGCCATAGACTAGATTCCTAACCAAGGTAGAACCACGAAGAACTTTTAGGCACCACAATGCCATGGACTAGATTCTTGACCAGGGCAATCTATCCAAACAATCACTTAATAGTTTAGGCATCGCAATGCCATAGACTAGATTCCTAACCAAGGTAATCTATCCAGGTGGGACTACTCAAGATTTCAGCCCCTCTAGGTACCATCAGGCTTACATGCTAACCATCAACCCAAAAATCCAGGTGTGTATCCAAAACAGAGCTCTTTGATCAACACTACCTTTCCAACTTCAGGACACAAACATCAACACAAAGTGTTAGCCAGACGTCTTCCCAGGCAATGCTTCACTCAGAAAGCCTCAACACCCCTTGATCTAGCAGATCAAGGATAACCAATCTCTCCCAATCAACCTGATTGGTTACCAACATGCTTTCCTTCAAGAGATTCACTTGTACAAACACAACCCCAATTAATAATATACGTTCACATGTACATAATCAAATACAAACCTTCGAGGTCTTACAAACAACTTGATGTTGCTTCTCAATTTTCCATAGTAGGGCTATCAATAAAATCTTTGATAGAAGATTCCTCAATCATATATATTTCCTTCCTACTTTCTCATGCAACAACATATCCTTCAAAATTCATTCTTCAATTAATACCAAGTTATGCCTTCCCTCTCAACCAGGAAGCACCTCTTTATCTAGATTCCCTCTTAATCTTAGGGAGATCTCTTCTATTCATGCTTCCTTCGGGAGATCAACTTCTTCCTTTTCGAATCGGAGAATCTTTCGTGGCTTCCAACCATTTCATCAAAGTTATTAACATCCCCATCATGCTTATCACATCAATGAACATCTTCACCAAGTTGAAGATTGTGTACCTGCACAACTAAAATAGAAAGTACAACCAAAACTATAGAAGCATGATGTTAGCCATATCAGAATCACGGAAGCATTTCATATATATATCAAATACCCAAACAAGAGACATATACTCTTCAACATTTTGCTAGGGACTTCGTTATATACCCTATATAGAGTACTTCATAACAATATTCATTCCATCTAAGGTTTCAATGTTACTTCCAAAGGTATGACATACCTTACTACAACATATAGCAAACCCTAGAAACAATTCAAATTATAGATCTACAAAGAATCTAACATCCTTTCAAAATACATATGTTATACTTCTCGCTAGGGATTCATACAAATCCTAGATTTCATGCAAAAGTAATCAAAGTCAATCACAACTTAGTCATTAACTTGACCAACTTCCACTATGGTTAGTTCCAAACCTCTACATTTTTCAATCAACCATCAATCAGTCACTAACATGACCAACTATTACTAGGGTTAGTTGCAAACCCTAGATTTCCTAGCAATCATCAATCTCAACCAACAAATCTCTCACACATCTCAAGTTATCATATAGTTAACATTCATCAGAGGTTTTTACTTCAACTAAGTTTCAACTCCAAAATCCTAGAATTCACAGATTTACCAAACTTTATACAAATCTCAAATCATCATATTCCAGAGATTTTACTTTGACCAAGGTTTAATTCCAAAACCTTAGAATTCCATTTTCACAATCTCAGCAATCATTTCATGCATAGATCTCAAATTGTTACTTTTCACACTAGATGATGTCACGACTAGGATTTAATTGCAAAGCCCTGGATTTTCATTTCCAACAATTACTAGACAATTTTACTTCACTAGGATTTAGCTACAATACCCTAGATTTCCAGATGTTATCATCCTAGAATTTCAGACAAGGACTTCATTAAATCCTATGACTCATGACCATCAATGACTAGGTTAGCACACATATCTAGGATTCATAACCATACATGAGCATATCATGTGTCCAATAACATAAATACATTTGACCTAGACCAAGCTAGGGATTCAACCAAGAGGTCATATCTATACATGCCTAGATTTCATCATCATGCAAATAAATTTCATATCACGTGTTAGTCAAACCCAACTTCACAAATATCAATAAGAGTTAGACAGTTAGACACACAATCATCTTGATTACACTAGGGTTTGATCAGAGAATTACATACATACCAAGTAAATCAATTCTAAGACATTATAAGGGTCTTGCTCACATATTCCACCAAACCCTAATAAGCTAGGGTTCCAATGTAGAACACACATTCTACCAAACCCTAATGAGCTAGGGTTCCAATGTAGAACACACATTCCACCAAACACTAATGTGCTAGGGTTCCAATGTAGAACACAACAAACCCATATTTACCAAAACTTCAAGGTTCTGAGATTTTAGACCCTATCACTCAACCCTAACAAGTTAGGATTTCCTGATCATACCAAAACCCCAAACATGACATCATCAATAGAAACTTCAACTAGCATTTCACAATATCCCTAATCAACTTTAGGATTTCAGACATTCACAATAGCATATCCCTTGGTTAGGGTTTCCAAAACCCGTCTATGGTTCTACATAGTCTATCAAGTATATGAGTGGGGTGGATAGATTTATCAAGAGATGAATCACCCAAACAAGAATCACTAAGATTCAATATAACTAGTCATAACAAAGTTAGTAATAGATCATCAAATGAGTAATCCTGTCTATCAATGTATTCAAAGCATACCTTTGTTTATTGACTAACCTTGTCTTGAGAGGTCCTCCTTCTTTCAGATGTTTTGAAATGCCCTAATTTTACAATAATGAGTTGACCTAATTTTTACAATTAACCAAAATTTTAACCGAAACCAAAAATTTAAATGCAAATACTTACTTGGATATTTTGTTTGGAGGATTCCAGCTGTTGTTACTCCTAATCTGCTCCTGTTACCAAATTGACTGAATCCACCCTGCCTATTTGGGATCAATCTCTTTGATTCCCAGATCCAGAGGACTTTGATATCAAAGTCCTCTAGCCTCGTGCCCAAAACTCCAAGAACAAAGGCTCAATTGCTCAATTTTACAATTTTTTCTGGCCTCGGGCTTATTCCTCAAATTTCACAGCGTTTCTTTTTCCCCTTTTCTGAAATGCCTTTCCCATCTTATATAGAATCATGTTCTATCTCCAAACGGTGACCCATTGTTCAAGGTTCCTCCATCGAAGATATAAGGTGATAAGCTTTAGCTGAAGTCTGAGGAGGCATCTACCACCTGCATTAATAATTGACAACAAACTCCTTTTAATAAAACATTCATATCTTATTATATTCCTTGTTTACATTATAACTCCTTGTGACTTTATATTATGTCCCTTTTGATTGCATAATATATATATTATGGATTCTTTTAAGTTTGTATAGTTTGTAGATTATATATTCTCCTTTTAGTTTATATAAAAATTAATAGTATATTATAATTCTTTTGTATATTCTGTATTGTATTTCCCTTGCTATTTGTATAATATGTATTACATTTAATTTATTTTTGCACCATATATATTCTATACCCTTTTATTTTGTGCAATATATTGTCTTTACCCTTTATTTTGTATAGTTATATTTATTATGTTGGTGGTACATACATTAAGTACCTTACTCAATATATTTAATATTTATTTGAGTTAGGTATTCACTTAGAACTTTCAATAATTAATTCGTTTATCTTTTTCTTGACAATTTTCATAATAAATTAATATGTATACTAGCGTAGTGCATGCGATGCATGCATATGTAGCTATCATATGAATGCTAATATTCTTATGCTGCCTATAATTTGAGATGACCATTACATGTTTTCCCTAGTCAAGACAACAGAGGGAGAAAGGTGATTAGTATTTAATACAATCAAAACTAAATGAGGACATGAACCCAAAACTGAAAAGACTTGAGATACTTATCTTTGGGAGTTGTTGGGAGCTTCCTCCAATTGTTGAGACTTGCTGCAAATGCACCCGACGAGGATGGCAATCCTTATAGAGTAGTGATCTTTGTCCGAAACAATCTCATAAATGGCCAAAAGATCATCCATGAGTCTAGCTATCTTCACAAAGAAGGCTGCCACAATATCTTCTTTAGTGATTTTCATATTCCTCAGCTCATTCTTCAAACTTGCTACTTGACCAATGTTCTTAATAGTTAACAACTTCGACAAGGCTTCATACATCTCCTAAGCATGATTGATATTAGCTATGAATGGGACAAGATTATCTTTTATCCCTGCTACCATCAGAGTCATAGCCAACAATTCTAAATCCCTGAATTTCGCTTTGTCGGCATCACTGACTTCTTCAATAGGCTTCTTTACATTTCCTTTTACCCAATCCAACACCTTGTTTTTCTCGAGGACTAGGTCAATCCTCTTTTTCCAGGATCTGAAGTTAGATGCTCCTTCAAGCTTGTTCCCACCCTTGATTGACTTAGACATCTTCCTTGAGTATAATAGATTCCTTTCCTGAGATAGTGCCTATGAATGGATCTGTCTTTTTCTTCTTTCTTCACCAAAGCTCTAATCCCATGTTGGAAAATTAGAAAGGCAATAAATATTTTCTTGATCTTGATAATTACTTGTGACGTTTCTTATTATTACGATTCTTTATATCTTCTTTCTTTATTTCATCAAGCAATTACCAAAAGCAACAATACATAAAAAAATGGACACAAGATGTAGGCACATGCCAGGGCAAAACCCCCTCAAGCGGAAAACCCAGTCAAAGTAATTCTTCCTTTCAATAGTATTCTTTGAGACTCCTCACCCTACACCAAAACCAAACCACCTCTCCACACCAAGTCAGCCTCTAGAAGATTGACCTCTTCCCAGCATCTTAAACTATGCAGCAACTAGCAACTTTCAGTAGCAGTCCAACTTGGAAGACTTCGATCTCCCAATCCAGAGCACAAAACAGAGAGAGATCACCACCAAAATTTACATTTTACTTGACAACTTAGCCTCACTCAAACTTGCATTCACTTTGGGTTCCCGACAACAGAGTTTCTCAACTACCCACTTCGCACTTCTGCCCAGCGACAAGTTTTTCGCACTTCTACCTAATAGAGAGAATTCAAACTTGATGAGAAGTGATGCACCAAATGAATTCGATATCCTTCCTTTTATAGGCTTATTGTGGGGTCAAATAGGGTCTTAGGCCAACTTGATCTTCCCTTAGGCTGACATGGTGTGCAGGTTCCATAATTCATATTTAACTCAATACTAAACCTTTTTACATGATTCAAAAGCCCAAGAAGGGTCTCTTTAAATGTACAATAATTCTATAGACTCAGAATAAATTCTATAAGTCCTCAGTGGGGACTTTGACCTAAAACATGGTGACCCAAGCATGAAACCCATGCTTTAATAAGTCACAATAATAATAATAATTTTTTTTTTTTTATTCTTTTGACAAGTACATTACATAGTGACTCAAGTACATTATTAAAGACCGAACATAATTAGATTTTCCAACAAGTAAGAGGGAGAAAAATATCAAGACAGACACCTTGTGCATGGTACTCTCCAATTGATGGCTGTTTGGTTCTACAAAGAAAAATGCTAATCCATTGTTGATGATGAGCTTGCGATTTTTATTTCTGACTAGGGGGTTGATGACCTCTTTGTCATGTAAGAGGGAATTGAATGAAGGATCTTGGTCTAATGCATGACTACTTAAGATTAGAAGCATGACAAAATATTGATGAAATCTTTGTTGAGATCCTTCAAGAGTTTGGCATTATGGACTGTGAGTCCATGGACACTCCCATGATTACAAATTTGAAGAAGCTGTGAAACTTTGATTTACTTGGTACTGTTAACTAATTGGCTCGCTGAACTATCTGTTACATAGGTATGCATATTCTGATTGGGTTGGATGTTTTGAAGAGCACTTATGGATGTTGTCTTAGCCTGGATATGATGGATGGATATTGTGCAGACCTCTGTTGCACTTAGCACGATTGGAGCTAAGTATGTAGTTGATTATTCAGCCTGTGGTGAAGCATCTTGGCTTTGAAAACTATTTGTTGGTTTGTTTGTTTGATTAGGTGTTGAAATTGTTGAAGTTTCTAAGTTTACTTAGTTTTAGAAACCCTTCATGCACTTTTTTTGATTTATTCCTACCTACTTGTTATTTTTCTTTAACAAGTTATTTACAAAGTAAATACTGAAGATAAACACCAATGCATGCTCAACATATTATAGATCAGCAACTAAAAGAAACAAGAACAAACACACCACATGACACCATTATTTTTGGACCAATGTACCTGGAAAAACCCAATGCAGGAAAATCGGTGCAACTATCTGAGGGTTTTCTTATTAAGCAATATCAGAGCACAATCTGGGTGCCGAAATTGGCCTACCCAACAGAGAATTTCCTTAGCAGCTATACCTCACAGTTTGAGAGAAATCTCCTGGCTGAAACCCCGGAAAATCTTTCTGGCAGCTCCTCAGCACAAAACTACTTTGTAACCCTAGTGTCTGCCCAATTTGGACTGCATCAGCTAGGAGTACTACTTTTCACCCGGAACCCTTTAGAATATATGTAATAATTCACTATCCCACCCCTATCTTCACTTAAGAGTGCATTTCAGCTTTCTCTTCCGGGGCTACTATAGTTGGAAGTCGATCTCTTTATTCAGGAAAATATGGAATGAACTATAGTTGCCAGGTCGAGTTCCAAAACCCATTTAAGTAATAGTGCATAAATGGTTGAGTGCTCCCCCTTGCTAAATAGTAAGTCTATTAATAACGTAATATCGGTTGATGCATCCATATTACTTATCCAATAGATAGAGTCTCGATTTCCGGTCTCGGCTTCTCTGTCTCACACTGGCCCTGCGTTAGGCCTAGGAGGCCTTGTGTAAGCTTCTTGGGCCTCTGTGTCAGACATGCTGGCCTCTCTGGTGCTCTGCGAAACACTTGGCTGCCTCTGCGTGGCCTTGCGTGAGCCCTTGCTGGCTTTGCGTCACTCTCCTTGGCTGCTGCGCTGCTCTCTTGACACAATCTCTGCCTTCTCTATACTCAATGCCCCTCAACTGCTCTCCCGATCACTGATTCTATCTCTTAGCAAACCCCGCTCTAGAGAATAGAATGACTGATCACTCTGGTGTATTCTCCAAGTGACCTTCAAGCCTCCTCTTATACTTTTTCTGTTGACATATCAATGGCTGAGATTAAGTCTTGAATCAACGACTGAGATTAAATTCCTAATCAACAACTAAGATTAAATCTGGCTTGATCCATGTCTTTTGGACCATTCTAACACAAATTCATATTAATACACATTAATATTTTAGTTTCCCTAAGTTTAGATTTAGGGACTCCATTAAAAATATTAATTATTTTAATATCTCTTGATCTGTTTAGAATCTACCTAAACCCTTTCTGGGTATTGGAGATCTCATGTGCCCCAACCTCTTCACCAAATTTCGTGGCTAGAGCACATCCGATGCT
>APFE031418389.1:0-15151 GCA_000404065.3 Pinus taeda | reverse complement strand
TTCTGAAACTCAACTTCAATCATTTTTATCTTGATGATGCAACTTTATTTGTCAAGAAAGTTGGCAAAACAGTTGTATATCTTGTGGTATATGTAGATGATATTTTAATGACAGGGAACAATGAAAGTTATATTGCATCCATAAAGAAATAATTAGGAAAAATTTTTGAAATGACTGATTTGGGCTATGTTCATTACTATCTTGGCATTGAAGTAACCCAACATCCAAAATCCATATTTCTTTCTCAAAAGAAATGCAATGGAGATTTGTTAAACAGATTTGGCATGACAGAGTGCAATCCTCTTTCTACTCCAATGGAACAAAACTTAAAGCTCACATCTATTGAAGGAAAGGAATTTGAGGATGCAACAAAGTATAGATAGCTTGTAGGAAGTCTCATCTACCTCACTACTACCAGACCAGACATTTCATTTGTTGTTGGAATCCTCTCCAGGTTTATGCAAAAGCCTTTGTGAGGGACATTGGTCTGCTGCAAAAAGAGTTCTAAGGTACTTGAAGGGAACTCGAGACCTTGGAATCAAGTATACACAGGTGGACTACTTCAGCTTGATTGGATACTCTGATTCAGACTTCGATGGAGACAAAGAAACTGGAGTATCTACTTTAGATTATGCTATGAGTCTTGGCTCAGGAGCTGTCTCTTGGAGATCATGCAAACAATCAGTTCAAGCAGATTCCACAACAGAAGAAGAATATGTGGCAGCAGCTGAAGCAACGAAAGAAATTGTGTGGGTCAGGAAAATTCTTGAAGATTTGTAGGTAAAACAAGTACAATCAACTCCACTCATGATTGACAACACCTCTGCAATAAACTTGGCCAAGAACCCAAAGTTCCATGATCGTACAAAGCACATCAATACTAAATATCATCTGATCCGACATCATGTTGAGACCAAAACAATCTATCTCTGTCATTGTTCCGCAAATGATCAAATTGCAGACATCTTCACCAAAGCGCTTGGAAGAGAAAAGCTTGAAAGATTCAGAATGATGCTTGGACTCACCAACATCCCTTCAGATTAAGGGGGGGAATGTTCACACCTAATCCTCAGCGATTGGGAGAATTTGAATGTGAACAGTCATCAAGAAGATGAAATGAATGATCACATTCATGTATATAACATATAGCTACCTAATGGAATAAGTGAATCAGTTTTTCTGGAGTTACTCCTGGCCTGGCAAAAATGTTTTAGGAATGGTAGACAAAACACCAGTGGACAGGTAAAGATTTTTTTTATAATTGCAATGTCCATTCCATGATATCCTCTCTTGAATGTTTGATTGTATTTTGAATGTTTCTTTTGATTTTGATTTTTCTTTTAACTATGAAATTGAAATTACTTGGTATCATGTCCATTTAAACAACAACCAAAGAGTGAAGGTGAAATTAATATTACACTTAATTGATTGAAATCCTTTTAGTTATTTTGTGTGAATTTGTTTTAATGACTATTAGAAAAGTTTAATTTCATGTTTTTATTTGAGCATAGGATATTTATATACTTGACCAAATTCAAGCGTTACAGAATAAATATTGTTGTGTATAAAATTACAAGGATTAGACATCACACCTCAGATTATTTTTTTTCACAAGTTATCTACATCTTGAGCTTTTTAGCAAGTAACTTAGTTGACATGATTGTGGCTAAGCTTTCCATAAAAGTTTAATACTAAGTTACTAAGGTGTTCTTTTCTATGATGTCATTTTAATTTCTATGTTTATACATGTCATTTGGCCACATAGTGGCCATTATCGCCCAACTGAAGAAAACTTCTTCAAGTTTCTTACTTTCATGGGAAAAATGGCTTTAACATTGCTGATGTTGAGGTATATGTCGTATAAATCCTTTATAGTCTACTTTATTTTATGTTCTAGCATTCATGTTAGGTCCCTATAATACTAGTGATTCCCCCATAACTATTGTCGTTGTATCCCTTATTGTTATCGTTGTGCCCCTATTGTCCCCATATTGTTATTATTTGACCTAGAAAATCCCACTATTATCATTTATGTGCCTTTCTATTATTATTGTTAGGACAGCTTTGGTTATATTGTGACCCCTTAGACTCTTATCTATAAAAATGAGGCTTTGTCATTTGAATCATCGAATAATTGTTCATTTGTATAATGTAAAGGAGGTTGCCCCCCGAAAAGGCTTATTTCTAAGCTGTTCATCTATCTTTTCTATCTTTTTGTGAGGTGGTTTCATAACATTTGGTATTAGAGCTTTAGATTCTAGGGTTTTGCTACTCCAAACAGGTCACCATGGAATGTTCACTATAAATTTTTTTCTGTGACATTTCAGAAGCTGAAAAAACCCCATTTGAGAGAAAAGCTCACTAAACCTTGGGCCCAAATTTCAGATCTTATCATGCTACATTATCGGAGATATAATCTGAGGAAGTTTAGGTTTTGAAAGACCCCTGAATTATTCCAAATAGGTGAGCATGGGAAAACTGTCATAACTTTTGCTCTCAGCATCAGATTGAATTTTAGTAAGAAGTTACAGAAAGAGGATGGACTCTAGCCTTTTTGGATATCATTTTAAGAACCTAAGGTTGAAAAAGTGACCAGCGGCACGTCATACAAGTTTTCTCTACTGAACCAGTCTATACTTAGCTCATTGTGGGAGACTTTGCATAACTTTCATTCGAGAATCCAACCTTGATCAGAATTGTGGAGTTATAAATATTACTCAGAGGGTTACAGTAGGAAGAAATTCCCGACCTTGGAGATCCACAATTAGAGAGATACATCAGATTCAATATCGAGTTCCTACAAAGTGAAAAAATGTGTGTAGGTTTTTTAAATGTTTGCATAATCTTCATTTGAAAAATTAGTTTGAAGGAATTCAAAGGGCATAGTGAAGCATTATTATCGGTAATTGATGCCTCGAAGAAAGAAAATGGGAACACCTAGTAAGCAACCTGAAAGCTCTAACATGATTTCTGAAGAAGAGGAAGAAATGAAACATAATATATCAAAATTACGACACCAAGTGCAACAAATTTCACTCACGCAAAAAGTAATAGAAGCTAAGATGAATGGTTTAAAGAAGGACGTAGAAGCTAAGATGTATGTTGCAGAAGCTAAGATGGATGGTTTAAAGAAAGGTGTAGAAGCTAAGATGGACGACGTGGAAGCTATGATGGATGTCATGGAAGCTAAGATGGAAGATTTTAAGAAAGGAATGGAAGATTTTAAGACAGATTTGAAGACAAATTTGACAAAGTTTCTACAAGAAATGCTTACTAATGGTGAAAAGGTAGTAAAGGAAACTCATGGTGAGAACAAAGTAAATGTTAATAATGATTTCATAGACCTTAAATTTGGGTTGAAGAACCACCATGTTCAAAAGATCGATATGAGGAAGTTTGATGGCAAGGATCCCGAAACATGGATACTATAGATGGAGCAATTTTTTTATCTCCATAATGTGCAAAACACACAAAAGGTATGCATTGCAACTTTATACTTGGAACCTAATCAGTTTGTATGGTATTGATGGATTTGCTCTTGTAAACGAATTGTAACTTAGACTATATTTACAAATGAAATGATAGCAAATTAGCCCATTAATAAATATCAAACAAAAGTGTTCAATGGCAGAGCACATTCAGGACTTTCAAAAATTGAATATAAGGGAAAATGATATTCCAAAGAAGCAGAGGATTGATGTACCCATAGGGACTTTAAAGGATAACATTCAACATGAGGTTCATCTTTGGGAACCTGGTTCATTAGAGAAGGAACTCAGGTTGGCAAGAAAAGTGGAAAGAAAAATTATGGCAACAAGGAAGTCTACCCATCACAACTATAAACATGGAAGTGTTGTTTCTCCTAGCCTTCCACAACCTACAAGGTTGACACCACAACAATTGGAAGAAAAAAGAGGAAAAGGGATTTGTTATAATTGTGATAGAAAATACACTAAAGATCATAAGTGTTCTGATAAGAAATTATTTTACATAGATTGTGAAGAAGAGGAAGAAAAGGAACAATAAACGTCAAAAGAAGAGGATAAACACCAGGAACCAACCCTAGAAGAAGAAGAAATGAATCTGACCATATCTTTTAATGCATTGGCTAGAATCACCACTCCTCAAAGTATCAAGATAGAACAACATATCAAGAAGAAAAAGGTAATAGTGTTGATTGATTCGGGAAGTACCCATAATTTTATTCATTGTAAGATATGCATGGAATTGAATTTCTTCCTATATCTAGCACTAGAGTGTCAAGTGATGGTTGCAAGTGGAGGAACCATAAATTGTTCAGGAAAGTGCCATAATATCAAGCTATCCATTGGAGAATATGTATTGAATAGGCCAATCCTTTCCATTCCAATGGGTGGTGCTGATGTTGTACTAGGAGGTGTAAAGCAAAATTATGGCAATAAGGAAGTCTACCCCTCACAACTATAAAGATGGAAGTGTTGTTTCTCCTAGACTTCCACAACCTACAAGGCCGACACCACAACAATTGCAAGAAAAAAGAGAAAAAGGGATTTGTTAGAGTTGTGATAGCAAATACACTAAAGGTCACGAGTGTGCTGAGAATAAATCATTTTGCATAGATTATGAAGAGGAGGAAGAAAATGAACAAGAAACATCAAAAGAATAGGATATACACTAGGAAAAAATCATAGAAAAAGAAGAAATGAATCTGACCATATCTTGTAATGCATTGGCTGGAATTACCACTCCTCAAACTATCTAGATAGAACAACATATCAAGAAGAGAAAGGTAATAGTGTTGATTGATTCGAGAAGTACCCATGATTTTATTCATTGTAAGATAGCCAAGGAATTGAATTTCTTCCTATATTGAGCACCAGATTGTCAAGTGATGGTTGAAAGTGGAGGAACCATAAATTGCTCAGGAAAGTGCCATAATATCAAGCTATCCATGGGAGAATATGTATTGAATAGCCCAATGCTTTCCATTCAAGTAGGTGGTGCTAATGTTGTACTAGAAGTCCAATGGCTACAATCCTTGGGTACAATAGCTTTTAATATTCAAGAACTTTTCATGAAATTCTCTTGAAAAGGAAAGGAAGTTGAATTAAAGGGTATCGCAAGGAAACCAGGAAAGATAATCAACTCTAATAGAATGACAAAGCTTCTAAAGAAAGAACAACTAGGCATAATTGTACAATTATGTTCACTAGAGGTTCCCACATCGAAATCATCCATTTCTCCATATCTCCAAAAAGTCTTGGACTAGCATTCCAAGGTATTTGAGATTCCCAAAGGCCTCCCACCTATTCGTGATCATGATCATGTTATTAATTTGATTCCAGGAAGTGTTCCTCCAAACATCAGGCCTTATAGATATCCCTATGTCCAAAAAAGTTAAATTGAACGTATGGTTGCAGAAATGTTAGAGGCTGGTATAATTCAACCAAGTCAAAGTTCTTTCTCTGCTCTAGTAGTATTGGTTCACAAGGATGGATCATGGTGTATGTGTCTAGATTAAAGGGAGATCAACAAGCTAATTATTAAATATAAATTTCCTATTCCTATCATTGATGAATTATTGGATCAATTGCTTGGATCAATTTACTTCACCAAGTTCGATCTTCATTCAAGATATCATCAAATCAGAATGAAGATTGAAGAAATTCCAAAAACAACATTTAGAATGACGAGGGTCATTATGAATTTTTGGTCATGCCTTTCGGCCTTACTAATGCACCTTATACATTTCAAGGTTTGATGAATTCCATTTTCAAACCCTTCCTTAGAAAATTTGTGTTAGTATTTTTTAGTGATATACTAATCTACAACAAGTCTTGGAAGGATCATGTCCAACATGTTGCTATGGTGCTCAAACTATTAGAGGAGAAACAATTATATGCAAAAGTCTCTAAATGTTTCTTTGGAGTACAAGAGGTGGAATATCTGGGTCATAATGTATCTCATGAAGGTGTTAAGGTAGACCCTAGAAAAATTAAAACCATTAAGGAATGGAAAATCCCGACATCCATAAAGCATCTACAAGGATTTCTCAGGTTTACAAGGTATTATCGCAATTTTGTTAAGAATTATGGGATAATAGCAGCACCTCTAACAACATTATTGAATAAAGATGCATTTTCATGGACTCTAGAAGAAATGAAGGCCTTTGAATATCTTAAAAAGGAAATGTGCCAAGCACTAGTCTTAGCTACACCGGACTTCACAAAAACCTTTATTGTGCAATGTGATGCCTCAAGAAATGGAATTGGTGTTGTTTTAATGCAAGAAGAAAGACCCATTGCTTTCTAAAGTCATCCAATCAAAGGAAAGTATTTTCACAAAGCTATTTATGAGAAGGAAATGTTGGCAATACTACATGCACTTAAGAAATGGTGACCCTACCTAATGGGAAGACACTTCAAGGTAAAAAATGACTGTCTTAAATACTTTTTAGAACAAATATTATCTTTAGAAGAGCAGCAAAAATGGGTCACAAAGATGTTGGGTTGTGACTTTGAAATCTTCTAGAAGAAAGGGAAGCAAATTGTTGTGGCAGATGCACTCTCAAGAAAGGATGAGGATGTGGAAGCATTTCTTTGTTCTATTTCTATTATCCAACCGTATTGAATAAATGAAGAAAGGGATGAATGGAAGAATGATGAGGAAGTGTGGGCACTCGTTAAAAATATACAATAAGATCCCAATACATATGATACATTTAGATGGAAAAATGATTCATTATCGTACAAGGATCGGTTATACCAATGTAATAATTCACAACTCAAACAAAAATATTCTTACTAAATTGCACACCTCTCCCTTAGGAGGTCACTCAGGATTTCTAAAAGCCTACCACAGGGTTAAGAAGGATTTTTTTGGGATGGCCTTAAATATGATATTCAAAATTTTGTGGCAGAATGTTTGGTTTTCTAACAAAATAAAGTTGAAACAATTAAGACCCCAGGACTATTACAACCTTTATCCATTCCAAGCCAACATTGGGAGGATGTTTCAATGGATTTTATCATAGGTTTACCCAAGTACAAAGGAAAGAGTGTTATTACTGTGGTAGATGACAGACTTGCCAAGTATGCACACTTTTGTGCATTATCTCATCCATTTAAAACGAGTATAGTTTCTACTGCATTTATGGAAACAATTCAAAAACTACATGGAAACCCAAAGATTATTCTAAGCGACAGAGATCCCATTTTCACTGGAAATTTTTGGACATAATTATTTTCTGTCCGTACTCAGTTAGCTCGTAGCTCTCTTATCGTTTCTCAATTTGATGGGAAAAAATGAGGATAGTAAACAAATGTTTGGAAGGATATCTGTGCTTGTATCTGATAACAGACACAATGTGTAAAATGGTGCCCTGCTTAATGGTGGTATAACACTTCCTTCCATCTACAACAAAATGACCCCATTTATGGCACTTTATGGATATCATCCACCATCCATCACATCATATTTAAGACAAAATTCTAAGGTTCAAGCAATGGAAGATCACATTGAGAACCAGCAACAAGTTCTCCAACTCTTTAAGGATAACCTCACCTTGGCACAAAATAGAATGAAACAGTAGGCAGATCAAGATCGCAGTGAAAGAAGTTTTGATGTACGTGATGGGGTATTTTCTATGGTTACAACCATATAAACAAATTTCCCTCAAGAAAACTAAGAAGAATAATAAATTATCACCAAAGTATTATGGTCCATACAAGGTGTTGCAAAAGATAGGTACTATGGCATACAAATTGGAGCTTCCTGCATCTTCCCGAGTGCAGCCAATTTTCCATGTTTCATGCTTAAAGAAGGTTGTAGGTGACAAGCTTCCAGTTCAAACAATATTGCCAAAAATTGATGAGGAAGGAAAAATCATATTGTAACCTGAAGCAATCAAGGAAACAACAACTCAATAGCTACGAAATCGATCAATTTTAGAGTATCTCATCAAGCGGAAGATCTTACTTGTTGAAGATTCCACATGGGAGGATGAGAATTTTATAGATAAGCATCCAGAACTACTCAAGAATTGAGGAAAACACTTTTTTGAAGGAGATGGGCATGGTAGGTCGCTATAATACTAGTGATTCCCCCATTACTATTGTTGTTGTATCCCTTATTGTTATTGTTGTGCCCCTATTGTTCCCATATTGTTATTATTGTGCTCCATAGAATCACACTATTATTATTTTTGTGCCTTTATATTATTATTTTTAGGTCGGCTTTGGTTATATTGTGACCCCTTAGACACCTATATATAGAAAGGAGGTTTTTTCATTTGAATCATCAAAGAATTATTCATTTTTGTAATGTGAAGGAGGTTGCCCCCTCAAAGAAGCTTATTACTAAGGCATTTATCTATCTTTTCTATCTTTTTGTGAGCTGGTTTCATAAACTTTTATCATCTTTAATCTCTTATACTTTACATTGTATCTTATTTTGTTTTCAGAAAAGGAACTCAATAATGATGGAAAGAAGCAGGAATTGAAGAAAGACAAGAATGATAACACTAGAGTGAAAAATGGAAAGAGAGAGAGAAGAGAATTGATCTAGTGATGCCCTTAGAGCCAATATCTTGCATAAGACACACATAGAGACTGTTGGTCAAGACTTCAGAGTTGGTGAATTCACCTCCAATCCCTTGGAAACACAATGATAATGTTTTGAGGAAATGAAACAATATTTTATATGTAAATCGTAGTCCAACCAATATTAAGTTGGAAACTCATATTGTAATACTTGACATTTCATATAATATAATTTTTGTGGTTGAAATTATTTATAGTTGCACTTGATATTGTTTAGTATTGTAATTAGCATATGTAACTTTGTATGACATTGTATGACATTTTTTTAATTTAGTGACAGAGCCATATTAATTAATTTATGTTGATTAATAATGAACACATAAAATCAATCTAAAACTACTAAATTAATAGTTTATATTGATTAATGATAAATACAAACAAAATGAATATACGACTAAATCAGTCGTTTATAATGATTGTTAATGAAAGTAAATGAAATGAATATAAAATACTAAGTTAGTTGTTTATATATTTAATATGAAACTACCAAAAAAAATAAATGACTACTACAAATGATAAATTTGTGATTACAAATGAGGACTAAATTTTGCATATATATGACTATTAGTAGCTAATTTACAGTATCTTAAAACATGACTAAAATTTAGTCATATTTCTTTGGTCATTAATTGGTTTCAAGTCATGACTAAATTTAGCATATATATGAGTATTAGTAGCTAATTCACAATATCTTATAACACGACCAAAATTTATACATACATCTTTGGTCATTAATTGGTTTCAAGTGATGACTAAATTTTGTATATATATGACTATTAGTAGCTAATTTACAGTATCTTATAACATGACTAAAATTTTGGTCATATTTCTTTGGTTATTAATTGGTTTTCTAGGGTGATCATATACTAATATATTTTGTTGTATATTTGGGCATTAATTGTGGAAATTAATGACTAAATTAATGATCAAATTTATGACTAAATATAATACTAGATGATAAAATTGAGACGAGCAATTAATGACTAGGTTAAAAATGACTAAAAGTTGGTCGTGTTATAAGATACTATAAATTAGCTACTATTGGTCACCGACTGAAAAACGGTCATTTATATGCAAATTTTAATTGTTTTTAAAATAACTAATTAGCCATTTTGTACTAGTGAAATCTTCAAGGTTGCCTCAGGTTTTCGAGATAATTTTGTTTCATAGTTTAGAAAAGATAGCCAGGAGAGATAGGAGGCAGAGCACACAGAAAGGGTATGTCTATTATAACATCCCACAAGCCACATACATTAATTTTTTGTACATGGAACCATATTTCTAGAAAGAGAAAGAGATTGAAGCAACCTCACTTTCCAGTTGGGTTTTTTCCAGATATGGTTTCCGAGAGAGAATATCTTGTCTTGTGTGTGTGTGTGTGTGTGTGTTTACTTTGTCGTTATCTACTTTTCTGCATAATTTCCATTCGCATGCATGCACTAATTAATTATAGTTAAATCTATATAACTTAAAGTTTAATAAAACTATAATGGTGTAGAATCTCAAAATTTTAATATAATATTATCAGATATGTTATGATGAACAATCCAATGGAATATCCATGGAATTTTATGGATCATTAAATTTATGGTGAATGAAACTTTGTGAGCACTAGTATTGCAGCAATAATGCTACAACTCCTGGGCTTCCTACTTTACTTTTATCAGCTCGGTAGTTCGTAACAAACTTGAAAGCAACGGTGTTGTATGCACAAGTACTAGTGCTTACTGCAGACTATCACTTGGTCAGCTGGCACAAGATCACTAGGAGCTCAGTCCAACTTCTATGGATTCTAGAAGAAGCTCTATATGTAATGAAAGAAAGGAAATCTTACTCTACAAAGACTACTCTACTTGCAGAAAGGAAAAAAATATTGAAATGTAAAGTAAACCTAGCAAACCCTACTTAACCAACAATCCTACTTTTGCAGAAAAAGAGATGAAAAACCATGAAATGAATACCATTACCTACTTAGGAAGTAAACAACATCTACTCAAGATTTCCAGAAGGAAATGGGCAAAAAAAATCTTTTTGGATTTTTATGTATTTTTATGTGAAATTGTTATGCATGTAATTTATTTGATTGTGAATGTGACAGCGATTAGGTGGCAATGGAGGGTGACTTTGGGATTTTCTGAGGTGTATGATGGTGTGGATGGGTCCTAGGAGGGCTCAGGTGGCCTTCTGGAGGCATTTCCAGCAATTAGACTTCAAAAAGAAGCCTACAGGAAAATCTATAGGAGGCTACAGAGGATCTACAGGAGGTCTACAAGAGGATGACAAGAGTCGTTTTGGAGGTTTTGAAGGTAGGAAAGTGGGTGGAAAGGGTATCTGAAGGCTAGGATGATGTGTTAAGAGGTATAGGGTCCATCAAGAGTGATTAGGAGAGATAAATATGGTTAGATTTGTTCAAGGAAAGAGGGAAAAGTCTATGGAAAAGTGTAGAAAACTAGGGCAGATTTGAGATGAACTATGGGAAACCTATGAGGCATGGATCAAAGAGAGATTATGATGGATGATTGGCTAACTTGTTTTGAGAATAGATTCAATGCTAGATAATTGAAAAAAAAAATATGAGATTAAGAAAGCAAGGAAACTAAGTACATAAAAAAAAAAAACAAAAACAAAATTTTGCGTCAAGCTAATCTAAACTCTGATCTACAAAAGTAAATGATGAGAAATGCTATGATGAGAGAAATCATGGAAGGAAACTTATTGCAAGACAAAAATTAGTATGGTGAAAGAGATCTAAAGCAAAGCATTGACCTTCTAACAAACTGCAACACTAGAAATCCTATGGAGAAGGCAAATCTATGTTTTTTGTGGCAGCAAGAGAGTCTTGGCCTTAGTTCATGGTCCCAAAGGGAGGAAAGGAAGCCAAGGTTCTGTTTATGGCCTTTTTTCATCTTATTTCTATCACTATTCGACCTGCTATAGAAAACTCAAATGGAAACAACCTTCTAAATTACCAAAAACAACCTATTGAAGAAAGAAATTCATATAACAACTAATCCATAAACTGAAACAAAGCATATAAATCAAAACAAGAGGATCTTGGCTACTTGGATTGGGCCCTAACCCAAGAGCTTCATCACTCTGAGGTAACTGAGTGCTAGCTCGAAAACTACTTCATCTTTACTATCAAAATAATAATAGGATTACATGAAACTATCAACAAAAGTGAGCTCGAAATTGAGCAAAGCAAAGCTGCAACAAAAATTCAAAAATTTGACTAACTTCCTAATGGGGCCCTAGGCCTCTCTACTTATACAACAGAAGCTCCCAACGGCTTCCTTAAAATCAGGGAGGCTTGGCTCCCAAAACTTGAGATAAATAGAAGTTATACTCCACTTGCTTAATTTCCTCTTTAGTGCATTGATGTGGCTGTTTGTGCTCTGAGCTTCATGATGGATAATTCGAAGTGGGGAGTCAAAAATGAGGGGGATACCCTCCTATAAATCCTCTCCCTTTTGTACTTCAAATTATTGCTGCCAATTGTCCATTATTTTTTACTTTATCTCCAAAATTAAACAAAATCTGCATTAAACACATATTAGACTCCATGGCATAATGACCAACCAACTCACTCCATAAGCATAAATATAATAAAAAAACATGTAATAAGCTAATGATAATGGTTGATTAAACTATGTTAGGAGGTAAAATGAGCCCATATAATTACCCATTTATGAGGCTCATCATCACCCCCCTACTGAAGGTGTTGCTCATCGTCTAAGCAACTCAATCCATCTCCTCATCTTTGATGGCCCTGATGACCCACCTAACATCCCATGCATCTAATGTGAGGTCCTCTTCTTTGTCATGGAATCATGCCTTTCTATCCACCTCTTCCCACTATTGTTGTTCTTCTTCCTCTTTTCTACCTTCTAGCAGGTCTAGCAGTAGTAGGGGACTCAATTTGAGGCCAATCCAATTGACCTTCAAATTTTGCAAAGAGTGCTTGTATAGTGGCACTCTCCTTAATGCTTCTTTCATCCTTGTTGGGGATTCATACTCCCTGATCTATAGACTATGTGGTAGGGTGTTCCACCTCCTCATAAAAGCATGACTACAGTCTTCCCTAAGCAACCTTTCCATGTCCTCAAAATGTGCAATGGCATGAGCTTGATCATTGATATACTTAGGGGCAATTTGGGGATTATTTGCAAGCATCTGGTGTGTGCTGATGAGAGCCATCGGGTATGATGGCTCAACTCTAATCATCAAGGACTCATTCTGCTCCTTTAACATCAACTTGCTTATCTCTACTACCCTTAATTCCTCATGATTCATCCATGATGCCATGGCCATTAATTGTAGGTCCCCTAGCCTAGCATTGGGGTCCCACACATTCATATTGGTGAGGCCATGTTATGCTAAACTTTGGTCACATAGGTCCATAAACTGTCTATAATCTTGGAAAGGCATTGTGCCTTTTGTGCCAAAGTCTTGATCTGAAACTACAGCCATTTGTCCTTGAGGTATAATCCATCTGATTTTGCTGGTGTTCTGCACTGTAGTGCCTCCATAGGCCAGTTGAACATGCATGTTAGTTGTGTCTCCCTCTCTTGCAGTTGTCTTATAAGTAATGCATTTTCTATTTCCAAGTGTGTTCTTGTGATTGCCTCTCTATGTCTTACAACACTTAACTCCTTGCCCATTTCCATAAGCTTGTTCTCCATGTGGCCAATATCCTCTACTCCCTTGGATTTGGTGATTTGCATCCACCTATGGATCCTTATTCTCTGTTTCTCCAACTCAAAGAAATGTGGGATTGCAAATTTCTGTGGAATGATCCCCCCCCCCCCCAAGAAGGTTGTAGTAAGAGCCCAAACTAGGCTGGAGATCAGGTTCTTGAGTCTTTGTTGCTTCCTCCTTCCCTTGTGACTATCCTTCTAGTCTTTCTTCAAGTTTTTCAATCTCATGTGGTCTTCAAAGGATCTCCTGTAGAACAGTTTGTGCCTCCTGTAGAACCATTTTTGAGTCCTATAGTTGCACACTTTCCTTCTAGGTGGAAGATCTAGGAGTCCCTCTTTCATATGTGATAGGGGTTTTAGAGGGAGATTCTTCCCCTTTGACAGTGGGTGAATCTTCAATTACAATGGGCACTTTAGAAGAAGGGTAGGGCTTCCCTTGTTTGATCCTTGTGCTCTTCTAAGCCCTGAAATACATTGAGGTCTGCCTCTTCCTCTTTTGTTTGGGTTTAATTGGGGTGTTGAGGGCAGCGAGCGAAGTTGCTGCCTCCCTTTCTAGGGTCTCAGGAGACACTTTTGCCTTTTCTGCCCCCTTTTCCTCTCCTTTTGTCTTCTTCTCTGCCTCTGCTGGTTTTGTCTCCTTTTGTTTTGTTTTGGTTTCTTCCTCCTTTGGTTTGGTTTCTTCCTCCTCTGTCTTGGTTTCCTCCTTCTCTGATTTGGTGTCTTCCTCCTCTGTTTGTTCCTCAGTTTCCTCCCCTTCTCCCCCTTGCCGCTCTTCCCCCTCAGTGTCAGAAGGATTGAGATCATATGTGAGGGCCTTTACATCATCTTTTGTTGTCATGTTTCGGAAGATTTCCCATGCTATGGGGATTGTGAAGGTATGGAGGGCTTCTTCCACTAACATTTTAAATACCCCAGTGTGAGCCAACTGATATGGACCCCCTGCCTTCAACTTAATGCTGCAGTCTATGAGGGACTACAGGAGAAAATAGGGGATGTTGAGTTTCTGGGTGTTGGATTGTCCATGCCATATCTCAACTCATGGAGAAGTCTGAAATGCTAGCCATAAACTATGTTATACCTCCCTTCACAGGAAATATATTTGATAATCTGGTAACTAACCGCATCCCAAGGGTAAGGTATGCTTGTCCTTCTAATTCCATTTTTGTCTTCTACAGGATGTTCATTATTTTGGAAGAAGTTTTTCTTGGCAAACTGTCCAATTGGATTTTCGTATTTGCTCCAAGGTAATCCAAGAGGAAGGGTGGTAACCCTACTGATAAATTCTAGGGTGATTTCCATAGAGAGACCTCTAAAAGTAACAATGGCATGGGTCCTCAAGTGAGGGACTAAAGAAAGGAAAACTCCTAAGCCACTTCTTCATCAAACCCTCGAAATTTCTCAAAAAATGGCATCCAATTTGCTCTGGTGAAAATAGCTACTACTTCGGGATGTTCATGGATCCTGCCTGAATTTGTAGGCTCCTTCCTCATGAATCCCCCTTTCATTGTGCTTATACCCCTTTAGAACACCCAAGGTAGAGATAGAGACAAGAATTTTGAAGAAACAGGAAAACAGAGGAAAAACTATGTTTCTTTTTAAGAAAATAGGCAGAAAGTTTTATGCAATTCCTCTTCTTCTATGGACTCAATTTATCCTTAAAATTATATCATTCCTTGCACATATTTTTAATAAAGGTGGCATGCACAGAACCTAACTACTCAAGCCAGAAGTCGAGCAAAAACCTCGTGTTTTCTCCTTAAAAACAACTTACTACCCCTCCCGTAGACCTTCCTGTAGGTGCTCTTATAGAACCGGTAAGTGCTCCTGTAGAACACCAATAGTAGGAGGATGGATGAAAGTGATGGAGAATGATGG
>APFE031418376.1:0-14990 GCA_000404065.3 Pinus taeda | reverse complement strand
ATAACTATATTAAAAATATTAATGTGGTTGCTATAGTGTAAGGCTTAATAAATATAACCAAAAAAAACTATTGCAATACAAAGAATGTCTTACCAATGCACATATTTACTTGATTAACCATGTACAAAAAAATTATGGGTTAACTTTAACCAAAAAAAAAAAAAAACTTTATTGTAAAATGGACCATTTTGCTAAATAAAAATTGCTTATATATTAATTTCCTCATATAATTAGAATATTAATTTATTAAAATTGGAATCATCCCAAATACCTAGGAAATTGGTGGGCGGGGAGCCATGTGGCACGAATCTAATTTAACTTGAGAAATAAAGGAATTGCACATCTTATTGTAAAATGGACCATTTTTCTAAATAAAATTTGTTTATATATTAATTTCTCCATCTAATTAGAATATGAATATATTAGAATTGGAATCATCTCAAATCCCTATGAAATTGGTGGGCAGGGAACCACGTGGCAAAAATATAATTTATTAAATTTATTATAACTCAATGCAACCTAACAAACTCTCTAACGCACTAGATTCATTTATAACATTAAGACTAAGCATATGTTGAGCATATTCCATTGAGAATCAATCTAGGAAGTCAATTAAAAAAATAAAAAATAAAAAGTCAACAAATCTTCATCCACCTTAAGTTGAAATAAGAAGCCTTCGGCAATTAATGTGAAAGTTACGAGAAAAGAATTATAAATGTTAATTATAATTGGATTTTAATTATAAAAACATAGTCAAAATCATACCTCAATGTATCTTAGGGGAGGTTATTGCATCTACACATACCAATCCATATTAGCATGATAAAACATCTCAAGCATACCAGCTCATATATGGATATCATAACCATAAAAATAATTATCTAACATGGGTGCATAATAACATATAGGCAACTAACACGCATGCATAACAATATGCATTACCCTGAGGTCCAATGCTGCGACCTAGCTCTCATACCACCCTGTAACAACCCACCCCACATTTACCCGCTTTTAAAATCTCTCTAGGGTAAACATAAGCTGAGAGTTAATATGACAAAACCATACATCCAAGTTCCAGTTATGGAGGTAGGGTTTAGTAACCAAAAACTTACCAATACCTCTCAGGGACACCTAATTACCCAGATGTCATACAACATCCATTGTTGATCTAACCTTGAGCTCAAACTTATTTTTACCTAACCTCATAGCCCATAAAAACACATGCCAATTTTTGCATGCTACCAGAAGGCTCCATCTGCATGGACAGACCTTCCTTCATATGGTTGCAGCCAAAATTTCCTATTTCATAGGGTGCGGCTAGAAACCCCGATCCATATTTTTAGGATCAGTTCTAAGTCAACCACCCAAAATTCTCCAAAATCACCTTAATCACCTATAGGAGTCATTACTCACATACCAATGCTATGCCAATGCCAATTTCCATAGTCAATAATTAACCACAAGTGATACCCACTATAATTTTTTTTCCCTCCATTCATATTGGACTATGTGTCCCATAACCTTGGTCTTATTTTTTCCTTTAATTTCATTTATTACATGAAACTTTAACCTGAGGTTGTGACAGTAGTCTAGGAGGGGGCTGAAAAAACAAGTGTCAGTATCACTAAGAAGTTGATGGAAAGTGGTCTCTTAATTCCTACATAAATAACTCAGCTCACAAGCCTCCTTTTAATTTAAATCTCTCTCTCCCAAAAAAAAATAAACTAAGACTTTCTATGCTCGACATGAACCCATGCATTGTTATGTTCATTAATCCATTGTGGTGTAACAGTAGGAGGTTGTTGATAACACTGGAGAAATGGGATTTGTTAATTATATGAATGGCGGAGAAAACATTCATATGAGTTGAGTTTAAAGACAAAGTTAAACACTACAAGGAACTATGTTGAGTGCTTTCCTTTGGGTCAAGAAACAATCAAATAGTTCAAATAGTTCACCTTAAAGTTATGATTTGCAATAGCTTGAATTTATGATCTAATATGTTTTTCTTGTGATATGAAGTGACTTGCAACTGCAAATTTCACCTCATGAACAAAACTATTAATAGGAGTATGATTTAAAATTGTTGAGAATTTCCTTATGATGAATCTCATGAAAATTTCTTGTGCTTATGATGAAGGAAAATCATGAAACTTCCAACACGAGCATATGAGGATGATTATAGGACAAATAAAACCAGCTTAAATATATCAAAGTGCATAGTGGCGAGCTAGTGATGATGAATTGAGGAAAAGGGAGAGGTTATCAAGTTGGATTGGGTGCAGTAAATGCACCAGAAACTACAATGGATCCATTGAAATATGGTTGAGATAATGAATTGATGCTCATTGAGTTGCTAGGAAAGAAACTGCGTATGAAAAATGTAATTATAAACTAAGTTGTATTTATAAAGATCATTCTGATTTATGGTTGGGTCAAGCATGTTTGTATTTGTGTTCAAATAGAACATCGAGGAGGGTGCTCCTCCAAGGGGGTGGAGTTTGTGACAACCCCTTTGGGATAATCCCCTATTGTAGCCATTTTGTCTAATTAAAATGGCTAAGAATTGGAACACGAATTTCAGAGCTTAGGGAGGGAGATTGCTTGGGAAAATGGAGGAAGTTGGTCATTAATTATATTCATGGAGGTTGACTTGTACACCTTCAATGGTTTGACTACATCATTAATTTCAACTAGAGAAGAGAGAACAAGAACCATACTTATCTCAGAAAAATTCACAAGAAAAAAGGGACAAGGAAACTAAGACTAGGTTGAGCTAGCAGACAGGAGGTAGTTTGACGACATCTGAAAGGGAATCATAGGGGCATTTGACATGATAGCACCCCCACGACCACATGCAATTGGAACATAACCACCATTCAAAGACAAGGAGAGCGGCCTAGGAAAAGGCACAACGAAAGAACCACATATGGTTGCAACAATGGCAGTGGAAGCCACACAGAAACTTCTGAATGATGGGGAAGGAATTGATTCATTAATTCAAAAAGGGAATTCATTGATGAATGGGAATGGATTCAGGAATTCACAAATGGATTCAATCATGGAGGGGGCAAAAATTCCTCACGATAGGAGGAATAAGAAAATAAAATATGCAGAGAGAGTTTGAGAGGATGGAGTTCACTCTAGTGATATCCTAGTTGAGGAAGCATAGCCTTAGCTTGTTGAATGAAATTCATAAAGAAATGGTTTTCCTAAGGAATGATTAACCCACTAGAAGTGGCTTTCCTTAGGACTGATGAACCCACTGGGAAGCTCATGGATTGATAAACCTACTTGTCAAGAGAGAAACACCCATGTACTTGGGGGGTTGATGAACCAATGGGTATAGCCATGGGGCTGATAACACTCGTGATTTCCATAATTGATGAACTACTTGGAGAAGTGTTTTTATGCTCCTAAAGTAGCTTATCCAACTAATTAACCTTCCAATGTTAAAATGAAACTCTTCTCTTGAAATCGAGTTGTGACTCCCTATGCTTGTAAAGAACCTTGTGTTGATGATGACTAAGTTAAAAGTTGTGTGGTATAATAGTGGAGAGTTGTTGAGAATACCTAAAGAAAACATGTTCCCTATATTTGACTTCCTGATTAGTTGGTGGGTAGAGGTGGATTGACCTGTGGAGACCATGTTTCAATTGGTAGCATTGATTTTATTCCCTTGACCACTCTTCCTCAAGCTTTGAGATCTAGCTCGGGGGTGATTGGATGCAAGAAAGGTTGCAGTGCAAGCCAATCTAACATTGGGAAGAGAGTTACAATCCTAATCTCAGTTGTCAGGTCCTTCATTATAAGATAAGTGCATATTTGCTCTATGTTCAACTGAATTTTATATATATACTTATTGTGCTATCTAAATGCCATTTTGAATGTGAAGAATATTAATTTTATGTCTGGATCAGAAATGTTGATTTTCTCTATAATCTCTAAGGAATGGTTTAAATTCTTTTGTTTATTTTTAATGTCAGATTGTCTTAACTGCTCCAGTATATAGGATGTGTGAATATATGTGATAATATGAACTTGAAATCAACCTAAATGGCCTAAGCATAAGAGGTGGGTAGTCTTTTGTTGATTGAATTCTCATATCTTAATAATTTTAAATAGTAGGCCCTTACGTGTATCATTAATCTCAAGAGGGATATCATTATATTTGCATTCTTATTCTTGCGTGTATGTGTGAATGTTAAGCACATTAAGGATAGGTCAAACGTTGAGACTCCCTATTGAAGCCCCTTCAACTAGGAAGGTGGCGTAAGCTCGGGAAGAGCATCCTTATTGATTAAGTGTCATAGGCTAAGCATAGCTATGTATGTGTGTGTGTGTTAATTATAAAATCTTAGAGGGGACAAGCACTATGGTTGTGTACAAGAAGGAGTTGTGAAGAGGAATAACACTAGGTTTTGGAGGGAGACCCTCTATAAATAATGGTGTAAACCAAATAGATCCCTTCATATATAACAATTCTAGTGAGTATGAAATAAATAAGTGACAGTTGTCATTCCATTATGAAACAATAATATTCCTTTTAGTGTCATGGTTTCGAAGGGGCGAAATGTTGATGATAGACCCCCCCTCATTCTTTTGATCTATTCTGAATGATTGTCCATCATTTATCTGGGGGCGAGTGATCTGAAATGGGGCACTAAAGGCTTCTTGTTAGCTTACAAGAACCTCTCCCACTCCAAAGCTTATATATATTCCCAGATCTATGCTTATGATTGATAATTTGTGGAATAAATAACTTGAAATAGGTGTATGCTTGTGTTTGTACTTGAACCGTTAAATGCTTTAAGTTTATTTGCTTGAACTGATATAAAACATATAACAACAAATACAATGCAACAAATAAGCAAACCACAAGAGACAACAATATAATATGGAGTTCACCCTGATATCTTGTGCTACGTCTCCTTGAGCACTAATCCACTCCACTAGGCTCTTTGGGATTATGGTAATGGTTCTTTTACATGTTCCACACTTAACTCCATAGGTTTACAACTATACCTATGGGCTTAGAATACCATCTTATCCCTAGCTATCCTTACTCTACAGACAGATATAGGCTTCTCTAGATTAGACTCCTTCAATTAGCGCTCGGAGCTATCTTGAGCTCTAGCTTGCACCGACTCCCTTAGAACTCCCTTAACTGTCTTTGGAACTCCTCCTTCTGTCTTCAGCACACTGTGGACATGATCAATAGCTTGATCATTTGATCTCTTTGTTGTTCTGCAACTTCACTACAACATCATGGCTCTTAGAAGTCTGCTTTGAGCTCTTTGGCTCTGAGGCTATGCCTCCAACCTCTGATGGCTATGCCTCTGTCAGCACTCTTGCTCTGTCTTCAAACCTCTAGTGGCTGTGTCGAGATTCTATGAGCTTCTCTAAGCTTCCTCTGAGCATTACTCTGCCTGAGCCTCCAATAATCTTCTTTCTTTGTGCTTTCTGTGTTTTGCTCAACCTCTGCGCAAATCTTTGTCAACTCTATTCTCTGTGTATTTGTAACCATTTGGTTACAGTCCTCTAATGCCTGGAGCCCTGACTGTTTCCCAAAAGAATTAGTTTGCAGTTGGAAAGGAACTGGCGGGCACGGGAATCCGATCATTTGGCCTTCCCCCTGCCATAATCCTGAAAATAACAATATAACAGAATACATAGGCAAACCAATCAAAAACACATCATGGAGAATTTTTTTGGATTTCAAATTATATTCAATCGTGTTTATAATCCTATCAAGTCAGCACATATCACAGTATCGCAATCGCATTGCATAACGCTTAAAAACGCAATACACTAAAATACAAAGAAATACATTGAAAAACAGATTAACCCAAATCTCAAAAAACAATAAACTCACCACTATAATGTCATTGGGTATGCCCATCACAATCGCATGTCACATAGGCCCCACTCCCTTGTATTGTGGCATCCCGATTCACTGATCGCCGATCACCGATTAGCGCTATTGGCGCATCGCACATCAACGCTATCGCATAGCGGCGAGTCACATGGACATGGGTCTTGGTTCTTCAACATTTCTGATTAGCGATCATCGATTCAATCACAACTCTTGATCCCTTTTATTCATCCGACAACTACGATGGAAGCACTTGTTGCAATACTTTAAGCTATAGTTCCTGGTTCTTCTCCCTTGGTTCGTTGCGATGCGATCTTGGCAGTTAATCTGGATTGTTGATCTGTCTTTTAATATGATGGTTTGCTTTGAACCTGAAATGGCAAACATTCTGTTCAATCTTCGCCATTGATCCTGTGATCGCCAATCCAATGGTTGACAACATTTTTGGATGGCCTACTTGCGTGGAGATCACCCGCCAGAAAAAATGGTTTTCTCTCTCCTGCTACATGCTATGTGTCGGCCATTGTATGGAATCGATTTCAACCCTTCCAATACCATTTACCACCGGGAGCCTACCTGAAATAGCGTTTATCGCCTTCCTCCTAGAACTCAAAAGGTTTTAGCTCAATTTCTATAGATTCTTTGGATCTGCTTGGCCGCTACTGCCCACGTGCTTTATCCGAATTTCAATGTAAAACACGCTTTATAAAGGTTTAGTGCTTAACAAAGGTTTTTAGCGCATAAGGCTAATATTAACCCTTAGGCCAACTTTAATAAGAAATTCCTCCTTTTCTAAGGGCACTGGGAAAATCTTCTTTTTACAATAACTCCTTCATCCAGAGTCCCTTTTGGCCCGTTAAAATTGCATTGGATTCAGAATGAAATAATCTACGAAATGAGACTATTTTCAAAATCATCCAATGATTTTCATTTTTCCTCATAGACTTAGAAGTCTATGTTAGATCCATTTTGGATCACGCCTTCCCACTAAAAGGATTTTGGACTCCAAAAGACTGATATATTGATCTGAACAGTAAATGAAATTACATCACCCTATTGGTTTTCCAGCAATAGATGATATTTTTATGGTAACAATTGTAATTGTTGGACTTCCTTCTTCCTACACACATTTTTTGGAGACTCTACAATTAACTAGTGAATTAAAAGAAACTAAAGTTTGATGAGCTCTGTGAAATGTTGACCCAACATGCTAAAAAATTTAGGAAGAAGAAGAAAGTTGGTGAAGAAGTTTTTCTCCCAGAGGCCAGCACTAGTAATTCATCAGCTGACAGTTCTCAAGGCAGAGGCAGAGGCAATTTCAATCATAATCAGGTAGCACATAATGTACAAAGTCGAGGTTGAAGCTAAAGTAGAGGAAATAACTTTAATAGAGGCAACAGTTCAGGAAGGAGTAATTTTCAAGGTAGAGGAAACAACCAAGGAAGAGGCAATTTTCAAGGACAAGGAAATAATAATCAAGGTATAGGACAATCTCAACATAAAAGTCAAAGTAGAGGCAGAGGACAATCTTCAGGAAGAGGTAGAGACTTAAGTCAAATTGTGTGTCGAAGATGTAATAAAGTTGGACATTATGTTGAAGATTGTCGAAATTATTTTAATAAAATTCCCATGTTTCAGCAGCATTCAGCGCAATTTGCAAATGATCAAGATTATGATAACTCAAAATATGTTTTTAATTCCTCGCCAACATCACAACTTTCATCCCATCTTAGAAGTGATTATGAAGATGCCTGGATTTTGGATTCACGGGCAACTCAGCACATGACTTCTCGATGTGATTTTTTTTGGAATTTTCAAGATTGCCAACTTAATTCCATTTTTCTTGCTGATGGTATAAAACACACTCCTTATGGAAAAGGAGCAGTTAAAGTTTTTCTCCCTGGCATTGGAGAAAACATGATTTCCAATGTATGGTATGTACCAACTTTTAAGAAAAATTTGCTCTCTTTAGTCACGATTCGACAATCAGGACATCAGTTTATTATGGAAGATGGTTTAGTCAAGATTAATTTAGTCAAGCAGAGCTTGAAAACTATCATGACAGGTTATGAAGATGGAAAACTATTACGGATGAAAGGGATAGTTATTCCAAGGTACTCTGATTTTGAAGGGGCAATGATTACAGGTATTTCACCTGTAAGGCTATGGCATGAAAGATATGGACATTTAAATTTTGAGAGTCTTTCTGAATTGCATAAACAAGGAATGGTTAAAGGACTTCTCACTTTCAAAAGGGAAAATGAAAAATGTGAAGCTTGCATTTATGGCAAACAAAGTTGAGAAATTTTTCCAACAAGTTCATGGCGTGCAAAGAGGCGGCTACAACTAGTTCATAGTGATGTTTGTGGAACACTACAAACTTCATTTGGTGGTTGCAAATATTTCTTACTATTCATTGATGATTTCAATAGAATGACTTGGGCTTACTTTTTGAACAACAAGTCAGAAACATTTGAGAAGTTTAAAATGTTTCGCCAACTTGTTGATAATGAAGTCAAAGAAAAGATAGGTACTCTCAAGACGGATAATGGGGGAGAATTCACTTCAAAAGAATTCAAAACTTATTGCAATGAAAATGGCATAATATGACATCTTACTAATGTTTACACTCCACAACAAAATGGAGTAGTCGAAAGAATGAATCGCACCTTGTTAGGAATGGCGAGATCCATGTTAACTTTCAAGAGGTTAAGTCCAACATATTGGGCAGAAGCAATACATACAATTGTCTACTTAAGAAACAAATATCCAACTACTTCTTTAGATGGAATCACACCTTATGAAGCTTGGTTTGGTTTCAAACCTCGAGTTAAACATCTTCGAGTTTTTGGATCAGTATGTTATGCCTTAGTTCCAAAATAAAAAAGAACTAAGATTGACTCAAGAAGTTTAAAATGCACAATGATTGGCTATCCTGATGAGAAGAAAGGGTATTTTCTTTTGACCAATGGAGAATTTATTGTGAGCAAGGATGTCATTTTTGATGAAAAAGAGAGTAAGATTGCTGAAGAAATAAAAAATCTTCTTCACAAGTTAGAAACTAAGGGCAATAAAAGAAAAGGAAAAATGCAAAGTCAACCAACTTCACCAAATTGGTATGAACTTGATTTTCCTTCCTCTAAAGATGAGTCATCTAGTCCATCCACTTCAAAAACATCATCTGGGTCTTCTGGTAGTTCATCTGCATCTCCAAGCAATAGCAATTCTTCTAACAGTGATTCTCTAGACTCTTCACCTAAATGAAGAACATCAGGTTATATTAATCCTCTTTACAATGATGGAGATTTTTTAGAATCGCAAACAAGTGAGCACCAACTACCAAAATGGGTAGTTCAACTTTTGAAATATGTAAAGCCTAATGAGCAGAATAAAATGGGCACCAAAATGGCACATAGAAGTGAAGGAAATTTTTCCTTAATAGAAAATTATTTTACTGAACCTTCCACATACAAAGAAGCTGAGAAAAAAAAAGAATGGCAACAGGCTATGGTTGAAGAATATCAAGCAGTAATTGATAACAACACTTGGAAACTTGTTGATTTTCCACAAAATGTTAAAATCATAGGATGCAAATGGGTTTACAGAATTAAGTATAATCAAAAGGGAGAACTTAAAAAGCATAAAGCACGACTTGTCGCAAAAGGTTTTGCACAGCAGGAAGGCATTGATTATGAGGAAACATTTGCTCCTACAGCTAAATGGAACACCATCCAATTAACACTTGGATTAGCCACTCAGAAAGGATGGAAAGTTCATCAAATGGATGTGAAAAGTGCTTTTCTCAATAGGGATTTACAGGAAGAAATGTATATGACACAACCACCAGGTTTTGAAATTGAAGGGCAACAACATAAAGTTTGCAAATTGATTAAGGATTTATATGGATTAAAACAAGCTCCCTAAGCTTGGTATGCAAAGATGGATGAATACCTTAAGAAAGTTGGTTTTCAACGAAGTGAATATAATGATACTTTGTATGTGCAATAACAAGGAAAATATCTGGTAATTCTTGTTATGTATGTAGATGATTTGATCATTACTGGCAATCATGATGATCATATTGCAAAGGTGAAAAATGAGTTACATGCAAGTTTTAAGATGACAAATTTGGGATTACTTCACTACTATCTTGGAGTTGAAGTCTTCCAACGTCCACACCATATTTTCATTTCTCAGAGTAAGTATGCAGCAAAGGTTCTTCAGCAATTTGTCATGTAGGATTGCAAGCCCGTTCTCACCCCCATGGAGAAAAACTTGAAACTTTCAAAATTTGAAGGGGGGGAAAAGGTGGACAGTACTACTTATAGACAGTTGATTGGCAGCTTGATTTATATGACAAATACTCACCCTGATATATCTTATGCAGTCAATATCCTTTCACATTTTATGCAAGAACCACGAGACAACCACTAGAATTCGGCGAAAAGAGTTCTTCAATATATCCAAGGAACAAAAGATTTTGGTCTTCTTTACACAAAGACTAAAAACTTTGCACTTGGTGGATATTCCAATGCCGACTTTGCTGGAAGTATTGATGATTGAGCATCAACATCAGGTTATTTAATGAACATGGGGTCAATAGCAGTATCATGGAGTTGTAAGAAACAAGCTACAGTGGCCACTTCTTCAGCAGAAGTAAAGTACATTTCAGCATGGGAAGAAGCATGTGAAATTGTATGGTTGCGCAGAATTTTGTAAGACTTGGGCATTTCTCAGGCAAAAGCTACATCATTATTCATTGATAGCCAGTCAGCCATCAAACTTGCTAAGAACCTAGTTTTTCATTCAAAGACAAAGCATGTGGAAACGAAGTATCATCATATCAGATCTCTCATTGCCAAAGATGTCCTCAAGCTAGTTTATTGTCCTTCCGAAGATTAGATCTTTGACATTTTCACGAAACCGCTTGGCAAAATAAAATTTACTAAGTTCAGCGATGAACTTGGTATCTATTGTAATGTATCTTTGGATCATGGGGGGGGAATGTTAGATGATCCAAAAATAAAATATTATCATAGGTTATAAATTTGGAATAAAATAATTATTAATTTAAGATATTAAATTAATAATTATTATTCTAGAATGTTTAATTATTTAATGGAGACATTTAGAATCAGTATATTGTTGTAACAAGATATGACTCTCCAAAAGTGTCGTATCTTAGGCTCTATTTTAGGAGATTTCTTAGCTAGTTGTTTTGAATAGAATTTATTGTAAATGGACACTTGTTATTTAAACTCTTGCAAAATCAAATATGTAATTATTTTTTTCTGATTAATAAAATTACGTTTCTGAGGACACTTCTGCCATTATGCCTCTAGTTCAAAAATTTCTTGTTTCAATATATTGACTATTGGAGGTTCTTGTGGTTCATTAAACCAATTTTCATCTTCCTATTGAATTGGAATTGATGTTCTTGTTGCACCACTTTTCTCCAAGGACTCTCTATAATCATAAATCTCCTACTACACTAGATCAATCTTTGGTGTTCTTCATCTTGGACTCTGAGGAGGCAGTGTAATAGCTTGTGATGAATTCCTTGGTGGTGAAACCCTTAGTAACGAAACCCTTGAATTCTCTTCTTTGACTTCTGAGTTTTCTTCTATTTCTATACTGACATGCTCTATGCTTTTTGAGGGTAATACTTTTGCTAACTTGAGTCTAGTAATTCTTCTCAATTCTAGGACATAAGTCTTCTGAATTTTCTTCTTTTCTGTTTTAGGCATCTCTACTTATGATGGAGTCCCTATCTCTTCTCTGTCTTTCTTTATTCTAACATTTCTTTGTTCATTTTATATAAGACTTATGCAAGCGGTATGTAATCTTATAATATATTTTATGGTTGTTGTGGCTACTCAATTTTCCTTTTCCTTCCCCTTTTAAGTCTGCTACTATTTGGTTGCCCATGAATTTCTTGCTGAAAGTGATTTCTAACTAAAACACTCTCCCAATTATCACCTATATTTTGGAGATGAAATTAAACAAGTATTTTGACCAGACCATGGTGATAAATTGCATTAAATATAAACCGAATTATCCTATGTACATTTCCTGACATCTTCCTAAGACCATTCAGCAAGAAATATGGAAGGTTTATTCCATTTTCTTCAAGGAAAATCATTAGCAGTCGAATATGATAGAAGAACATACACCCAAACCTTCCTTCACATGTAATTGTTCTTTTGAATTATTCGAAGTAGGTTTCTCCACTTACTTTTCAATGATGTGCTTGGGATGCCATTCTTGAAAATGGTGGTGTCCATGCTTAGCTTCTTCAAGAAAAACTTCCAATCCTTTACTTATATTCCTCTATTCTTGAACCATTTCTCTCCAATCCGCAGCATTCCAGTGGCTTTGGCTATAAATGACTCTATTACTGTGAATTTTATGTCCCCTATCTCCACTTCGACTCCATCAAAGGCCCTGGCAAAAGATTTAGTCACTTCTTTATGGAAGCCATCGAACTTTTCTTCAAATTCGAGCCATTGTACTCTCTACAGTAATTATTTCATTTAAGGATATCCTTCCAAGAATTTCTTTCCTACTGGATCTATTCTGACTATCACACCCATGGCCGAGAAGCTTTGTTTCACAACTTTCTTGTTTGACAAGGTAGAATTTCTTGGTAGGGTTGGTTAGCTTGGTAGGGTTTTTAGAGTGGATAGGTTGCGAGTGTGAGTGATAGAACAATGAAAGCATACGTCATGAGTATATAATGGAATGAAACAACATCTATTTGTTAGAATTATTTATGCTTATGTTTTTGGTGGCCAATTCAATGGATCGGAATATGAGTGATGGGGACTGTAAGTGAATGACAGCTTATGCAAGAATTGATATGACACAACCAACTCTTTGCAATAATGATTTTGATTTTTGGTAGTACTATGTCTTATAATTCATATATGTAATGTTTTACTCCCTATTATTAAATTAAAGCAATCCATACCTTTGAGATATTTTGTTTTTTAGCCTTTGGTTTCTCTTTATGTTGTCTTCAGGTACCTTGCAATGAAGGGAGTAAATCATTCCTTTAACTGCATGACCAGAGGTGTTTGTCACCTAAGCTGCGGAAAGTCATCAGATCTGTAGAAAGTCAATGATTCTTCAGATATTTATTTTTGAAAAAGAGAGGTATAAAATAAAATGGGATTCTAGAAAATGGAATATAAATAAAATTTAAAATGCCAAGAATTCTTGGTTTTCATCTTGAATTTTCTGCATAAACATGCCAACAATTTTTGGCTTTAATGTTTATATATATATATATATATATGTAATAAAAATTCTAAGGTGGAGAAGAAGAAGAGTTCTTCTTAACCAATTTCAAATATGAGTTGTCTTGGAAAATCTTTACAAATTCCTCTTTTGTCTTGGGCTTGTGGTAGATCCTTAGTCGATGCCCATTCACTAGGAGAGGAGCTTTTTCTTCATTAATAGTCCTAATTATGACTGCTCCATTATCAAAAACATTTTCACTCTCATAAGGTCCAAGCTAGCAAGTTTGAAATTTTCCTTGGAAATTTTTGAACTTTGAATCAAAGGGTAATGCCTAGTCTCCTAGTTGAAATTTTCTTTCTGATGTACTTATCATGCCATCTGGATCTTTGTTGTTGGACTAAAATAGTCTTTTGGATATCATCTTTCCTTATTTCATCAAGCTCATTAAGTTGTCCCATTCTTTGTTTTTGTGCTTTTGATAAGTCAAGTCCCAACTTGACTACTGTCTTTTAAGTCAGGATCTGGAACTCAATTTGAAATAGGACTTGCTTCCCATAAAAAAGTTCATAGGGAGTATGTCCTATAGTGTTTCTCCATGTGGAACGGTAGGCCCATAAAGTTTCTGGAAGCTTTTCATCCCAATCCCTTCTGTGCAAGTTAACTGTCTTCGTAAGGATTTCTTCAATCACTTTGTTGGTAGACTCTAGTTGCCCATTTTCTTGTAGATGGTATGGAGTAGACTTCCGATGCTTGATTTTATATTCTTCCACCATGGAAAATTTTAGGGGCGAATTTTCACCCTTGGGCTAAATTAAGGGGTTTTATATTTTTAGTGGGTGAATATTTTGTATCATAGTACATTGTTACAAATAGCCTCAAATTTATTTTATAAAAAAATTAGGTATGGAGATTAGCCCACCTTATTTTAAGGGAGAGGGTAAAAAAAGTAAATTTAGCCCTCGAAATTAGGAGTTACAATCTTCCATTCGCCCTCATTTTCAAGAAAATGTATTTATGATAGCTATAAATAAAAATATAAATACATTGGACGTATGTTAAATAAATAAAATCTCTTTTTATACTTACTCCAAAGGTATGGTAAATAAATAAAAATACAAATAAACTAGAGGTATGGTAAATAAATAAAACCTCTTTTTATATTTAGTCCATAACCCCCTTTCTGTTTAAGAAGGCTCAAAAATGAGGTTTCATTTAAGTGAATCCTATGGGCCAAACACCATAATTAAAAAGAGCTATGGTAAATTAATAAAAATATAAATAAACTAGAGGTATCGTAAATAAATAAAACATTTTTTTTATATTTACTTCATATGTCACCTTATATTTAAGAACACCCAAGTGTGTAAATAAATAAAAATATAAATAATGTAAAGATATGGTAAATAAATAAAACCTCTTTCTATATTTAGTCCATAACCCTCCTTCTATTTAAGAAGGCTCAAAAAAGAGGTTTTATTTAATTGAAACCTATGGGCCAAATACCATATTTATTAAAAAATATGGTAAATTAATAAAATTATAAATAAACCAGAGGTATGGTAAATAAATAAAACAGTTTTTATTTTTACTCCATAAGCCACCTTATATTTACAAACACTCAAGAAATGTGTTATATTTAGGTGAAGCCTATGGGCCAAATACCAGGGGCCAAATTATTATTAATACCATGCAAAAAAACATTATTAACCCTAATATTAGTATTAATAAAAATAAAGATGGCACATGGTATTGACACATGGTATTCACTTGGAATGCCCCCTATTTAAAGGGGGGGAATTAAACTAGCATAGATCCATCTTTACTCTGGATCAAATATCGTGAGATGCAAACTAACATAGAGTGAAAAAATATT
>APFE031418371.1:6855-69330 GCA_000404065.3 Pinus taeda | reverse complement strand
GCACTGGGAGGAATTGCCCAGTGTTAATTTGAACGGGCGTGACGCATATGGAGAGTGCCGTGCACTGGGCAGAGTGCATAGTGCACAGAAATATAAGGCCCAAAAACTATCCAATCTACCTAAAAACTTTTGGATGCTCCTCAAATTTGAAAGGTAGGCCACCTACCTCTGTTCTTGCATCAAAATTTGAAAGGGATAGCATGGTGGTAGGGGCATAAATCAAGTGCAAATTTTTTTATAAAGCCAACAAAAGAGAAACAATGAAATCATGATCCTATGGTTTGTGCTATAGTGACAGTGCAATGCTGCCAAGGTGTTTCCTACCCTACCCCCATTACTCTTTCCCCTATGCTATTGTCCCTATAATCACTACCCTAACCCTACCAAAAAAAAAAAATCATACTCCCTTTCCCCTCTTCCTATTGCTCAAGGAAAAACCCAAACCCTACCTTACAAATAACACAAACCCCACCCCATCAACACTATACCCAAACTACTCCCAAATCCCTGACAAATCTCTCCTTTAATCCCTATTCCCATTACTTCATTCCCTTCCTAAAAACTTTTGGATGCTCCTCAAATTTGAAAGATTGTCAAAGAAACTACCAGCTTCGTTTGAATCAAAGAGCAGCCTAAAACTCAAGGTACAAACAACAGTCATGGCATCTAAGGTTTCATCAGAGTATGAGATGGAGACTCAAAGTGATACATCCTCGGAAGAACAGGCTCCTAGGAAGACAAGGACAAAAATCCCATGCATGACGAGGGGCCATCAGGTGAACAGGAGGCCGATTTCATCCTCATTCAGGATGATGATGCAGAGGTGGAGAGGTCCAAATGGATCATCAAGAATTTGGAGTAGAGAAACAAGTAGCCTGAGGACTAGCATGAGATCATGGAGCTACAAAACATCCGTGAAGACCAGGAGGTTGCCCAACGAAGCCTAAATGAGAAGACACCTATTCAGCAGGAGATAGAGGCTGATTGAGAGATTTGGCTCAAGAGGATCCACATCCACTTAGAGAAGCTGTCAATGAAAGCACACAAGGATAGGGACATGCTCAGGAACATGAAAATCACTATTGGGCACGGAACAAGGTTTGCAAGGCACGAATAAGGAATTTGAAAGCAAACCTAAGGAAGGCATCAAAAAGGAAAAAGAGCATGATCGACTCCAGATATTGACTGAGGCAATCCTTGGCCCACCATAACACTTAATGAATAAGCTCCAAACCAAATTTCAAGAAATTTGGAGCACATTTTGAAATTTTGAAATTTTTTGGACAAAAAACAGGAAAATCCTTCCTGTGTGTCGCGCACCCTGCGCGACCCTAACATTCTAGAGCTCCAATGAAGAAACGGCTTGCATATTTGGATTCATCATCGAAAAATACGTCTACTGGTGTCTGGGCAAGAAATTTTGATAAGCTTTGGGTCTCCTAAAGGTCAAAAAACACCCAAAAATGGCCTCTCTGCCACTTTTTGGACACACAGAAAGTAGTCTTGGGAGAATGAAGTTTTGGAGGGGAAAATGAGCTTCAAATTCAGAAATTCTAGTGGCATTAGAAATTTGACAGGCCAAGATTTCCAACAAGCCCACTTGGGCACATTTTGGACACCTGGAAGTGCCCCAAAACAAGTCCCAAAGTAGCGCGATGCACAGAGAAAAGTGCGCGGCGCAGAGAGGAAAAATTGCCAATTTGCTTCTGTTTCGTGAAATTTCGGTTCACGACTTCTCCAAGTGGGCCCACTCATCTACACTTCGGTTTTCTGGCACCAAAGGTGGCATTTAAAATGTTTTTTTCTCCAGATTGCCTTCTATCCAAGTGGCGAAGGAAGGCAAACGGTCACCCCAAAGCCAAATGTCATATTTGCAGTGCTGCACCTGTAGCTGATGCTTGGCTCTCCATCTCCATTTCGAAATGATTTGAGTAACTTCCCAACCCCTGGACATTATATCTCTTCCTCACACATTCTATATATTGTATGCAAGTTATTTGCAAAGGGCGGGTTGGCTTGTAACTTCTGGGAGACTGTGGGAGAGAAACTTTGTTTCTGCATTGTATATTTCTACAGAGAATTTATGAAAGGCAGCAGCTCTAATTCATGAGATTCATGTGGTTGTGAGTGTAGCAAGTGTTTCTCTTATGTTTCATATGTATCTTGTTATGTTTTGTATTCCATTTCGCATTCATTTCTGGTGATATTTTTCGAGTGAGATCAGGTAGAATTCAATTCTATTGCTCTACCTGTGGGAAAATTTCATATACAGCGTTCATTCTTCTGTTTGAAAAGGATTCATGTCACCCATGCCCTTTTCAACTTCTTAATCATTCTCTCCATTTCTTTGTTATGTTCCATAGTTTCATTTCGTATCCATTTATGGTGAAATTTTTCGAGTGAGATCAGGTAGAATTCAATTCTATTGCTCTACCTATGGCAAAATTTCATATACAATGTTCATTCTTCTATTTGAAAAGGATTCATGTTGCCCATGCCCTTTTCAACTTCTTAATCAATCTTTCCATCCCGCCACATTTTAAAACTAAATTTCTATTCTTTCAGCCTACCTTGCCTCACGAAATAATCTGTGCCTTCATTTTAAGTTCTCTGTTCAATGAGGTCCAATGGTCCCATAACATCCCAGAAATACAGTCATTCATAAAAATCACTCCTTGTTTTCATTTCCACTTACTAGCCTAAGATAAATAGATCATTGTAAGTCATCTCAGTCCTTCTCGTTCATCTATTCGCTGAGTGTGACCCGGAGAGAGCCCTCTCTTGTTCTGGTAGGGCTAGCTACCAGACTGAGTGTGGTTTGTGGTTACCCTGAATTTTTCCTTCCTTCAGGCTGAGGCGGATTTAGGTGCTAACATAGTGGCGACTCCACTGGGGACAAAAATGGTTTTCTTGAAGATTGTCTTGCCCCAGGACACATCTCAAGTTCAAGTCTGATGGTTGATGGTGAACAACGATCAGATAGAATACAGCTGAAATCATTCACCTGGCAACTCCATTCACTAAAGAAACCAACAATGGGTGCTTCATGGTGACTCCACTGCAGAGAGGTTAGTAGCTTTGAGATGTTTTTCAAGATGGATAGGATTGCAAGAAGATACACTCCCATGAGCCGAGATCACATCCCAGGATTCCCAAATAAAATGCCGAAGGTAGATTGGTCAAAGAATCTGCCTATGTTTAAAGACGATGGTAAGGACACTGCTTTACATCTTGTTCGATTTCACATGCATATTCGCAAGTTGAAGGTTGATTTTCCTGAAGATTGCTTAGTGAAGATATTCATGGCCACTCTAGAAGGTAAAGCCCAGTGTTGATATGAATATTTTCCCGCTGCTTGTATTTACAGTCTAAAGGATTTTCATGACCTGTTCATTGAAAGATATAAAGACTCTTATCCATCATTGAATCTAGTTCATGATTGTTGCAAGCATGCTTATGGTTTTAGTGAGAGCCTTGAAAAATATTATGGGGAGGATAATTTTATGGATCATTGGATCATGGAAGGCCTGTGTGAAATTCCCTTTCAGCAGCATAAAGACGATCATGAAAATTTGCAGCATGACCAAGATTGTAGTACGGTGAAAAATAAAGGAATTTCGCATCTTGACAGTCAACATGAATTACATGAGATGGATCAGCAGCATGAGGAAAATTTATATACTCCTTCGCTTGAAAATATTGAAGACAATCACTGTTTGAGCAAAAGGAAACAAAAGGTCTTATCTCCTTTGTCTGAAGATGAGATAGATCAACTCTTGCACGATCATGTTCTAGCTCAAGCTAAAGCAGATTTGCAGTGCACACATGGTCAAGAAAGTGTTGGTGAAACTTCTTCCTCTTCTGAAAAGGATGATAGTCCAGTGAATATCTTAATAGATCAGCAAGTTGAAGAATTCCATATGGCTGAAAGTGATGAAAGAAAAAGTTTCGTTTCAGATTTGTCCATAGAAGAAGACAGCATGCAGAGAAATCAAGTTTCAAATTCAGAATGTGATAATGTTAAGACAACCATTTCAGATGTAGATTCAGATTGTGATGACCAAGAAAACCTTGTACTGAGTCCCATGAAAGAGAATTCAGCTGCTGAAATCATATGGGATGAAGAAGACGAATTTTTGGGTCCAAATGTTCTCATGTCACCAGAACAAAGCCTTCATGAAGAGGTAATCCAATCAGCTCATGGACAGCAAGATGAGAATTTTGTTCAAGTAAGTGAAAATCTTTCTCTGAATGAATTTATGGTAGATGATGGAAATGATACTGTTGGGTTTCAATAAAAATCTGAACTTGCTTTTCCCATGATTGATGAATGTAATGAAGAACATGATAATCTGGCTATCATATCATGTGAAAATGATCCAAAATATATTCAGACATTAGAAGATCAGAACATTCAGGATTTCCATTCAGATTCTTCTTCATATGTTTCATGTGTTGAAATGTTTTTCCAAGAAGAGATCTTCTCATCTACTGGTTCAGAATGTTTTGAGGACTAGGAACATATTGAAGTATATCATGAAGGAAGATCAGAATCAAAAGAAAAGGACATCTTGTTTCTTTAGCAAGAGGAGAATCTTCATGTTTTTCATTATCCAATGGCAGATTTGTTGCAGACAGCAGTGAAGGTCATTATTGAAGTATTCAGTGATGAAGGAGATTATGGCCAATTATGTTTTTGGATGCCTAGTTACCAACATCAATTGTTGACTAGAAGATCTGATCGGAAGAATCATTCAAGAAGCCACCTTCTTGATTGGTTACATTGGCAGTTTGATATAGTTTGATGATATATAGCCTTGTAAAAAATAAAGGTGGTCATGTACTACCACCAAGCTTTAAGTTTTAAGTTCAGTCAAGTTTCTTTAGTCATGTCAGTTTGCATTGAGTTAGTTGAGTCAAGTTTCATGTAAATAAATTGAGTCATGTTGGTTTGTCGGAATAATGGACTCTATAGCCCAATGGACAAAGGCACTGTCTGCTCACCCAAAGATCCGTAGTTCTTGGCACCTCCAAGGAGCTACCATCCCCCATTGGAGCCAATGTTAGAGTCAGTCTTTGCAGCCTTCCTCCAGTGATCAAACATGCTCTCACACAAGTGATTTTAAGGTGTCAAGGTCAAATTTTATCATTTCAGTGAGTCTTCAAGTAAAATTTGGTCACTAGGCATTAGGTCTAGGGGTTGATTTTACCCTTGTCAAAGTTGTCCAAATGACATTCCATGTCACCATTCAAATGAGGTTACCATCATTCAAAGTATTTTCATGATCATGTCAAGTTCCACTGGGTCATTTTACACCTTGTTCATTTGCCCCACACATCGAGATAGGTTTCACGTAAATGCTGTTTTTGAGCAATAAAAGATGAATTTTGGAGAACTGAGAGAGGTTTCTGTCTAAACCCTTCCAAGGAAGAAAAACCTCCTTCACGTTTTACAAAGGTGTCATGGGTTTGGAGAAATCTCAAAAATATAGTTGCCTTGGGAGAATTGATGTACCTCTGAAGTGACCTTGGGAAAATCAAATTTTATACTCCCTCAGTTGGCCAAATGACTTTATTGGCAAGTTAAATCATAACTAGACACCAATATTGTTTCAATGAGCTATCATGCGCTCAATTTGGAGTTAAGGAAGGCATTCAAGAGTTGACTGTAACATCACTCTGCCTTTAGGCAGCCTCATTTGGCACATTTCGACCAGTCTTGGGAGATTTCATTTATGATAAGGAAATTGAACTCAAAATTGAAAAATTCTAAGCATGTTGGAAATTAGACTCAAAGACCTTTCCAACGAGCTATCCTGCACCCAATTTGGACACCAAGAAGGCCTTCAAAAGTCTTTCGGAAAACTCATGATGCACAGGTGGAGGAGTGTGGCGCACTGGGAGGAATTGCAGAGTGTTAATTTGAACGGGCGCAACGCATATGGAGAGCGTGGCACACTGGGTAGAGCGCGTAGTGCACAGAAATATAAGGCCCAGAAACTATCCAATCTGCCTAAAAACTTTTGGATGCTCCTGAAATTTGAAAGATTTTCAAAGCAACTACCAGCTTCGTTTGAATCAAAGGTCAGCCTAAAACTCAAGGTACAAAGAGCAGTCATGGCATCTGAGATTTCATCAGAGTATGAGATGGAGACTCAAAGTGATACATCCTCAGAAGAACAGACTCCCAGGAAGACAAGGACAAGAAGCCCATGCATGACGAGGGGCCATCAGGTGAACAGGAGGCCGATTTCATCCTCATTCAAGATGATGATGCAGAGGTGGAGAGGGCCAAATAGATCATCAAGAATTTGGAGCAGAGAAACAAGTAGCCTGAGGACTAGCATGAGATCATGGAGCTGCGAAACATCCGTGAAGACCAGCAGGCTGCCCAAAGAAGCCTAAATGAGAAGACACCTATTCAGCAGGAGATAGAGGTTGATTGAGAGATTTGGCTCGAGAGGATACACATCCACTTAGAGAAGCTATCGAGAAAACACACAAGGACAGGGACATGCTCAGGAACATGAAAACCACTATTGGGCACGGAACAAGGTTTGCAAGGAACGAATAAGGAATTTGAAAGCAAACCTAAGGAAGGCATCAAAAAGGAAAAAGAGGCAAAAAGAGCATGATCGACTCCAGATATTGACTGAGGCAATCCTTGGCCCACCATAACACTTAATGAAGAAGCTCCAGACCAAATTTCAAGAAATTTGGAGCACATTTTGAAATTTTGAAATTTTTTGGACAAAAAACAGGAAACTCCTCCCTGTGCGTCGTGCACCCTGCGCGACCCTAAAATTCTAGAGCTTCAATGAAGAAACGGCTTGCATATTTGGATTCAGCATCGAAAAATATGTCTACTGCTGTCCGGGCAAGAAATTTTGATAAGCTTTGGGTCTCCTAAAGGTCAAAAAACACCCAAAAATGGCCTCTCTGCCACTTTTTGGACACACAAAAAGCAGTCTTGGGAGAATGCAGATTTGGAGGGGCAAATGAGCTTCAAATTTAGAAATTCTAGGGGGGTTAGAAAGTAGACAGGCCAATATTTCCAACAAGCCCACTTGGGTACATTTTGGACACCTGGAAGTGCCCCAAAACAGGTCCCAAAGTAGCATGATGCACAACGAAAAGTGCGCGGCGCACAGAGGAAAAATTGCCTATTTGCTTCCGTTTCGTGAAATTTCGGTTCGCGACTTCTCCAAGTGGACCCACTCATCTACACTTCGGTTTTTTGGCACCAAAGGCGGCATTTAAATTTTTTTTTCTCCAGATTAGCTTCTATCCAAGTGGCGAAGGAAGGCAAACGGTCACCCCAAAGCCAAATGTCATATTTGCAGCGTTGCACCAGTAGCTGATGGTTGGCTCTCCATCTCCATTTTGAAATGATTTGAGTAACTTCCCAACCCCTGGGCGCTCTATATCTTCCTCACACATTCTATATATTGTATGCAAGTTATTTGCAAAGGGCGGGTTGGCTTGTAACTTCTGGGAGACTGTGGGAGAGAAACTTAGTTTCTCCATTGTATATTTCTACAGAGAATTAATGAAAGGCAGCAGCTCTGATTCATGAGATTCATGTGGTTGTGAGTGTAGCAAGTGTTTCTCTTATGTTTCATATGTATCTTGTTATGTTTTGTATTCCATTTCACATTCATTTCTGGTGAAATTTTTCGAGTGAGATTAGGTAGAATTCAATTCTATTGCTCTACCTGTGGGAAAATTTCATATACAGTGTTCATTCTTCTGTTTGAAAAGGATTCATGTCACCCATGCCCTTTTCAACTTCTTAATCATTCTCTCTATTTCTTTGTTATGTTCCATAGTTTCATTTCGTATCCATTTCTGGTGAAATTTTTCGAGTGACATCAGGTAGAATTCAATTCTATTGCTCTACCTATGGGAAAATTTCATGTACAGTGTTCATTTTTCTGTTTGAAAAGGATTCATGTTGCCCATGCCCTTTTCAACTTCTTAATCAATCTTTCCATCCCGCCACATTTTAAAACTAAATTGCTATGCTTTCAGCCTACCTTGCCTCACGAAATAATCTGTGCCTTCATTTTAAGTTCTCTATTCATTGAGGTCTAGTGGTCCCATAACATCCCAGAAATACAGTCATTCATAAAAATCACTCCTTGTTTTCATTTCCACTTACTAGCCTAAGACAAATAGTTCATTGTAAGTCATCTCAGTCCTTCTTGTTCATCTATTCACTGAGTGTGACCCGGAGAGAGCCCTCTCCCGTTCTGGTAGGGCTAGCTACTAGATTGAGCGTGGTTTGTGGTTACCCTGAATTTTGCCTTCCTTGAGCCTGAGGCGAATTTAGGTGCTAACAACATATAAACTTACAACAAAGACATTGTAGGTTGCTTGTTAGTACTCCAAGAAACTGTTGTTGAACCCATGTTGAATAAATACCCTGAATTTGATTTTTATTCATCCATGCATGCATCCCAATCTCAATATGTATAACCAATGAGTCTAAAGTGTTATGTAGACCTATATACCAAACCATAACCAACTGTTCAATGCAAATATATTAAAACTTTGTTTGTTACTTTCCAACGAAATTCCTTACATTCTACTATAAGTATTGATACCATACTGACTACAAAGGAAACATCTGGTCGAGTTGTAGTTAAGTAGATCGAACTTCCAAGTAATTGACGATACAAAGTAACATCAACTAAATTGGAGTCATCATGTCCATATAACTTCAACCCAAATTCCAAAGGAGTTGTCACTAGCTTGCCACTCAAAATTTAGAACTTATTTAGAATGTCCCAAGTATACATGGCTTGTGACATGAAAATACCATATTCCTTCTTCCAGAATTCAATACCCAATAAATAATGAAACTAACCAAGATTTTTCATCTCAAAATCAGCAATCACATGTGACTTAAATCTTTGAAATACTTCATCATTATTCCCTATGTAGATCAATTCAACAACACATAAGACAATTATTTGAATGTCTTGTCCTGACTAAAAGATATAGAGATTGGGCTCAGATAAAATTCTAACTAATACATGATCCTGAAAATAATTATCAATTCTTGAATACCCCTTTGCACTTTCTTTAGACCATACATGGAATTCTTCAACATATAAACATAACGTTATTATCTTGGCACTGAAAATTATCAGGTTGCTCCACATAAATTTCTTCATCCACATAACCATTCAAAAAAGTTGATTTAACATCCATATGAAAAATTGACCATTTGTACTAAGAAACTAATGCAAGAACCATCTTGATTGTATCCAACTTTGTCACTAGGGTGTTAGAAAATCAGAAAGGTGGAAATATTTTCTTGTCTTGACAATTGCTTGTGATATTCTTGTATTCTTATTAACTTTCTTTATGCTCTTATTTACCTCATCTTCATCAAGAATTCATAAAATCAAAACATGAAGATCAATGACACTAGATATAGGCACTCATCCTAGGAAAAACCCTATGAAGCAGAAAAATCCATTCAAACTCTTCCACTAGTAGATTCAAATCAAACTGAGAAAATCAAAGAACTTAGACCTAGCCAAAAAACCTCTTTTGATCCACCAAGTCAATCCCCAAGATGTTATACCAAACTTCAAAAGTCAACTACAATAATATTGCACCAATACTACATGAAAGTAAAAAATTAAGCCCTACTACTTTAGAATTTTGGAACAATTTCAAATCTACAATTTTGGCCCTCTTGCAACAGTAAAAAAACTCACACATGTGGAAAAAGAGAGAAATTTTTTTCTTGTTTTTTCTTGACAAATATCTTCTTCTTCTTCGCTATGGTTTTCTCCTCCTCTAGGTATTTCACTTTTCTTTTCTCCTCCTACAACTATAGATTGAACTTCCTTGGTTAAATCATCCAAATGAGGTTGAGTAGTTTCCAATATATAGTGGTTTGAGGCTATTGAAAATAGCAACAAGAAATGAAAAAAATAGAATCTAGAATATTCCAATTTTAATTTGTCCTTGAATTAAAATTCGAATTTAGTCTCACCGGCTACTTGAAAAATAATTAATAATTCATCTTGGATTAATTAGTTGGAGAAATTCTTGCTAGAAGTCTTTGTGAAGTCATGCAGCAATTATCCCTTAAATTAAGGAAGTTATCCCTTAATTAAGGAGATAAGATTGAGTTATATTTGAGTTGTAATTAGTTAACTCAATTTACTGAGTTAATTCTAGTTAAATTAGTTCCAAACTAATTGAGGAACTAAGTGTGAGTTCAGTTAGTTAATGCATGCATGCATCAAACTAGTGTACTCCAGATAACTGAAGATTCTCTCATGAATAACTCATGCATGTCTATTCAAAGAAAGACCCAGTTGAGCTAAATATCAAGGAAGGGTTATTATCAGTCACATGTTTTTCCTTATAAAGGAAACCCATCCATGCAGTCAAGAAAAAGGTTCCCTTGAGGATTGTGTAGTTTTGGAGGATCAGTGTTCCACTTGCTTGAAAGTCTTCCACTTGGTCACAGCAGGATCACCCAGGAGAAACTGTGCAAGAAAATAGGAGGCTTGGAGGGTAGAGGAGAAGGCTTAGGAGAAGTCTTGATTACCTGTGAGCATCCAGGAGGATTGTATTGAGAGCTGACTAGCTATGAGAGGTAAGGCTTTGTATAATTCCTATGTATTTCCACCTTGTATGATAATACAGATAGTGTGGTTTTTAGCCAAGGATTTCTCCAAAGTATTTTCATTTGTATTGTGCATTGATGATTCTTCTTCTGGTTATATTGTTCAGCTCGATATTTTTCGCAAATTGATAGTAGAAGTAGGTTATAGTATTTTGCTTTGATTTATATTGCCTTATCAAGTTAACCTACAATAAATTTTCTACATGATCTCAGAGCAAGATTTGTAGAGAAAATTTCTACATGGTCTAAGAGGTGGATGTGTAGAAAATTCCACATGGTATCAGAGCTAGATGTGTAGGAAATTTCCACATGGTATCAGAGCCAAGTTTATCGGAGCTGTGAACAGTATAAGGAGAAGAGAATTCGATGTTTGAAGTTCGGGGTTGCAGGTGCAAATCAAAATCATTACATACTTCAACGTTGATCAATGGCACTCTATGGTTCTTCTCATGGAGGGAAGAAGGGTGACATGTCTAAAGTGAGATGCTTTAATTGTCATGAGATGGGACATTATGTGATTAATAGCCCATCGAAGAAGTCCAAGAAGGGATCCTCAGAAGGATTGGAGGGTGAGGCATTAGCCTCTGAGTTTGAAATGGACTTTACCCTCATCGCATGCATGGTGTCATCGATGATGGGTTGTGGTTGGTCTCTTGATAGTGGAGCCTCATTCCACATAACCAGTGATAAAAGTTTATTCAATACCTTGGAGGAGAAAGACCTCAAGATTCGCATAGAGATGGGTGATGACGAAAGGTATAGTGTTTCAAGAGTGGGAATGGTTGCTTGTCAGAGGGAGCATGGACCTCCCATCACCTTGATAAATGTGAAGTATGTGCCTGGACTAAGGAAGAAATTTGTATCGGTCGCAATGTTGGAGGACAAAAGCTATCATGTGTTTTTTAGTAAGGGAAAGGTTTTCCTTAGACACATCACCACGAGACAAGTGAAACAGATCGGTTCATAAGTTAATAACCTGTATGCTCTTGAGATTCAAAATGCATGCAAAGCCTTGAGGAGCAAGGAAAATGTTAGAGACTTGGTGGTTGAGAGGGAGAGTAAATTACCTCTCAACATGCAGTCCCAGAAGAAGTCTTAGACAATTGTGGAGGAACCACAGTCGGTAAAGCAACTTCAGGATGTTGTGGAGTAGCCACAACTAGAGAAGTCGAGAGGAGACCGAGTGGAGGCATCCATTCATCCAGAGACCTCCAATAGGGGGAAATTTCGATCCAGGTGGGTAGAGGGATCACATGTAGCCATACCTCCAGGTGTGAGGTGGGGCGATGTGGAGTGATCGTCCCAAGAAGGCTGAAATTGGGCAGGGTTCATTGAGAGGTTTTATCTCATGGGTCGTACATTGCTACAAGAGCCCAAAGTACATAGTAGCAGGAGTAATTAGTGGGATTGATGTAGTCAGAGATCAAAGTGACAGAGGCTGGAGTAGTCAGATACTAAAGAGTGCAGAGAAGGATTGAAAACAGTGCAAAAAGGTAGAGTCAATCGAAGAACAGAGTTTTCAGTCGACAAAGGCAATAACAATCAGAGACTTTGATGACAGAGGCATCATTCTGATTTAGGTTGGATGTTTTTTTTGTTCCTGGAGTTGCTAGAGCAAGAACACTAGAGAGAAGTGTTGCATGCAAAATATTCCAAAGGTTCAAGATCAGGATTGAGTTGAATTCCTTTCTTGTTGAGAAGGAGTGTTGAAAATAGCAACAAGAAGTGATAAAAATAGAATCTAGAATATTCCAGTTTTAATTTGTTCTTGAATTAAAATTAAGAATTAAAATTCAATTTTAGTCTCACCAACTTCTTGGAAAATAATTAATTAATTCATCTTGGATTAATTAGTTGGAGAAATTCAAGCTAGAAGTCTTTGTGAAGTCATGCAACAGTTATCACTTAATTAAGGAGATAAGACTGAGTTATATTTGAGTTGTAATTAGTTAACTCGGTTTATTGAGTTATGTCCAGTTAAATTAGTTCCAAATTGTTTGAGGAACTAATTGTGAGTTCAGTCAGTTAATGCATGCATGCATCAAACTAGTGTACTCCAGATAAATGAAGATTGTCTCATGAATAACTCATGCATGTCTATTCAGAGAAAGACCCAGTTGAGCTAAATATCAAGGACATGTTACTATCAGTTGCATGTGTTTTCCTATAAAGGAAGCTCATCCATGCAGTCGAGAAAAGGGTTCCCTTGAGGATTGTGTAGTTTTGGAGGATTAGTGTTCCACTTGGTTGAGAGTCTGCCACTTGGTCACAACAGGATCACCCAGGAGAAACTGCACAAGGAAATAGGAGGCTTGGAGGACAGAGAAGAAGGCTCGTGAGAAGCTTTGATTGCCTGTTAGCATCCAGGAGGATTGTATTGAGAGCTGGCGAGCTGTGAGAGCTAAGGCTTTGTATAATTCCTATGTATTTCCACCTTGTATGATAATACAGATAGTGGGGTTTTTAGCTGAGGCTTTCCCCAAAGTATTTTCATGTGTATTGTGCATTGATGATTCTTCTTCTAGTTATATTGTTCAACTCGATCTTTTCCACAAATTTATAGTAGAAGTAAGTTATAGTATTTTTCTTTGATTTATATTGCATTATCGAGTTAACCTACAACAGATTTTCTACATGATCTCAAAGCGAGATTTGTACATAAAATTTCTACAGTTTGAGGGGTGGATGTGTAGAAAATTCTACATGGTATCAACGCTGGATGTGTAGGAAATTTCTACAGAGTCTCCTAATTATGCAAACTTGTCTTATTTGAGACCGACTTGGTGGAGGAAGCCTATTTGACTCAATTTACATCAACATAATTCTTATCTCTTAATATACGAACCCTGAGAAGGGTCTATTTGATGATGATAAGGGCTAGGACTCATAACATAAACCCTAGAAGCCGACAATGGAGGCTTTGACCTAAAAATAAAATAATAAGTGAATGAAACACATGCTAATAAATGATTTTTATTTTATAATAAAATTTATTTTTCTTTCTTTTCACAAATACATTACATCATGACTCAAATGAAATTATGAAGACCAACATTAGTTACATTCTTCAACAATCCTTCTTAATTAGGGAGGTATTCATAATTATACATATATACAGGTACAAGGATGAAGTCAAAATGATATATTCTACGAAGAGTCATAGCATACACAATGCTAGGGATCAGATACTTGACCAAGGTATTTATCTAGTTGGAACTAAGGTGCCATCCAAGTTGTTGGGTAATTTAGTTGTTAGTTAAATTACTTGTCATTAAATTGTCAAACCTAGGGTTCGTGAACTTTTGAAGTATACTTGCACAATATATGCTAGGAATCAACTTTCAATTTAAGAGTAAAATAACCTATTGAAATGATGGAAATATTTAAAGAAAACCTATCCATGAAAAAATTCTGAGATGAGTATGCACACACTTTCTTTTTCAAAAGTCTCAAATTCGAAACTTGGAAAGAAGTATTTTAATTTATGATATTGAAATGACAATTGACATGAAAGTAAATTTACTCTATTAAAATGAAAATAAATCTATTAATTTAAATGAAAATTGACATGAAAGTAAACTTACTCTATTAACATGAAAATAAATCTGTTATAAAGACATGAAAGTAAATCTATTCTAATTACTAGAAAAGAAAGACTTGAAAGTAAATTTAATCTAGAAAGCAACAAATCCTACACTAAGAAAGCATTGAATTCTTAAAATATGAAATTTAAAGGGAACCTATTCTGAAAGCAGTGAGAGATCAATTTAAATTACTAATATATGCATTGTCAAATTAGAATCATTCATGAGTATATATCAAAAAAATTGAAAAGAAATGAATCTATGAAATGGGAGAAATAATGCTTAACCTACAAAAGAACATAAATGGAATGAACATGAAATAATGTAAACAATAAATTTAATAAAAAAAACTTAAAATGAACATAAAGAAACTAAAATAAATAAATTAAAACATTAGAATACATCCCAGACTCATTAGGTGGCCATCCCAAAGTGCATGAGAGGTGGAAAGTTGAGAAAACTCTTGATAAAACACCAAATGAAGGTACATCCATATCAAAGTGAACTAGAATGATATTCATTACATCAATCATAAGCATAATTTAAATATTTAATATCCAAAACTGCATTGAAGCATGAGCATATCTCCCAAACGTTTTACACCTTTTGAGAGGAGAAGGCACTCCTATTTATAAAAAAAACTAAGATAACTAATTCATAAATGTAGATCCAAAAATATATGATATGGTTATAACCATGTGCTTACATCTAGCAATTAACATCTCTTCATATCCTCTCACAAATCTCTCCTAGCTTTGATAGGAGACACTTATGAAAAATTCCATGATCTTTCTCCTAAAATGTTTTTGACCAATGATCTCAAATCTTCCTCAAATATTCAAGAGTTTGAAGATAAAATTTGAATTTGAGTCTTAGAGGCCAAAAATTGTTGTCTTGGAATATTCAAATATGCCTACACACATTACAAAACTCATCCAACTTTTATATATAAGTGAATACATGTTTTTTTTCTAATATTTAACCATATTCACTCAAAATACCAAAATAAATGTACTAGAAAATAGTGTGCCTAAACCCATATTTAATTATGAAGATGGTCTTAGTGCATGGTTATCGAGTTGCGGAATATGAAAAATTATGAAGAAATTTGGAAGAAAAGAGGGTGAAATGAATGACATTTTGGAGACCCGGCACAATCTTCTGCCAATATAGGTACCATCAGGCTCATTAGAGAAACTTTCAGCCTAAAAGTGGCCTCTCAAGGAAAAATAATAAAACAATAATTAAAATAATAAAATAAGAGTTATGAATTTTGGAGGGAAAGGAAGAAAACTATTTTTTAATTGTATGTTTGACTTATCTCCTTATAGGTTGATCCGAAATTGATCTAAGACAAACAATAAGGTATTACAGACTCATGTGCATCGATGTGCCTATGTTATTTTATGCAACGGATCGATAAAATTGTGAAATACACAAGCACTGAAGCGGTCAAGGAAAACATAACAGGAAAACATATAAACACAAGAAGTTTATTAAGGAGTTCACCCAATACTCCTAGGCTATGTCTCCTGGTCTAGCTTTCAGTGGTGGCCTCTCTATTATGTTTTCAAAGCACAGTTTTTACAATAGTGAGCTCAATTTGAGTCTCACGCAATAGATATAAATCAGTAAGACTGTACTTGGATCCCCCAAGTCTCTGGAGTACACAGACTCTCTTTATTGACTCTGGACCTCTATTGGTCACAGTATTATGGGCCCAATATGAGACTCATACATGACAGGTATTATAGCGGAGTACGCTTGAACCTCTCAAGCCTTCTTAGGAGTACACTGACTCTCTGACTCTCTCTGTCTCTGTCTTGAATCTGGCTCAATGTTGCCGTTGCTTCTGCAGGTTAGCTTGGCTTCTTCTCTCTGCTCTTAGCTTTCTTAACTTGCTTACTTACTGCTTGCTACTCTCTCTGTCAGTTTGTGCTTTAAAGCCAATCTTCTTTCTGACTGTTCATTTCCACTTCTCGGCTTTCCAGTTCCCTTGCCTCTATCCATTTGAATCCATCTACCCCACGTAATCATCACTGTATAACGCCTCACAGGGAGGTGGCCACCCATTTCATAACGAACTGAGTGTCAGTTCTCTTGGACATTTTCGAAACGACTGTTTATTCCATTAACTCCAAGAATTCCCGTGAAACACGACCTTCTGCCAACGCATCGTCCACATTGGACTTCAAATCCTATACAACTCTGCCTGTTAGCCTTGTCAAATCCAGTCATCCATCGGAACGTGTCTCCGCCATTGATCTGGAGCCTCCAAATCCTATGGTCATTGTCCATATCGGGTGGATAAGTAACATGATGTTTATTCATCCGATGTGAGCGGTTTTCTCTCTCTTCTGCCGAACGCATGGCAACCATTGTGTGGCATTGGGTGGGACTCAATTGAAACCACTTACTGCTCGAAGCCCTTCCGATATCTTGTTGGTTTTTTTGGGACCCCGGTTCTGACGGAATCGAAACGACATCCATTGCATTTTACGATTTTTTGGGTCCGGGTGTTGGCAGCCTTTCCTTCTTTGAAGGGTTTTCCCTACGATACTCGATTAGTGACAAGTCACTAATTGCATGTTAGAAACTACCCCTATTTCTCGAAATGGCCTCTGGTTTTGCTAATTTGTGACATCATGCATTACCATGGTTCGACGATCTACGCGCTTAACCAACGGTCCTCATTGCTCCATGCTGATCACAAATTGCAACTGTTACAAGGATATCTCCGATAAGCTTGATCCTTATAAGACTTTGAAACTTTGGCATTATTTTTAAAGAGTTCATGAAAACTTAGAGAGTGTTCTAGGATCTTCCCACTGGAAAAGCTTTTGGACCACCAAAAGTTAGTTTTTAAGCATCAATCAAGTGAGGATATAGATTCCTCGCTTGCCCAATTTCTATCCATCTTGCACTGCTTGGTTTTGAACCTTTGAGTCCAATCCTGAGGTACTCAACATCCCCTCTGCATGTAGTCCTCACCTTCTTGTCTAGAACTGTATCTTCCTACAATTCGTTGAGATATTTAGGCAATTGATCATCAATAGAAGGTAATTGACTCTGCTCTTCGGGATCTTCAATCAATGAAGGTTCAAATAGTCTCAAGCTTTTTGCATTAACTACTAAATAGATGTGCATGTAAACTGGAAAATCAATGCAAAAAGTATTCTCACCAATTTTCTCAAGTATCTTGAAAGGTCCATACCTTATTGGCTTCAGCTTCTTACCTTCACCTTGCATTCTCTCTTTGCTGAGATACAGCCAGCATTGATCATCAACATGGAAACTATGCTCAGTCCAATGCTTATCATGCCTTGCCTTGTACTTGGTTTGGATCTTTTCCAGCTGTTCCTATACTGCCTAGTGAATTTGTTGGATTTTTTCAATGAACTTGGTTGCCTTGTCCACATCACTGTGTCCATCAAACGCTATGTCTTTATCAAAGAAAAAATCCAAGGGAGACCTTGGTGTGAAACCAAAACAGGTCTCAAAAGGAGATCTCTATGTAGAAGAATGTTTAGCCCAGTTGTAAGCATGCTGCACATAACACAAATGTTCATCGCAAAGGTTGGGATGCTTGTTGCAATAGCCTCTGAGCAACTAGATCACTGTCTTGTTGACCACCTCTGTTTGGCCATCTGTTTGCAGATGAAAAGTTGTGCTCTTCTTCAGTCTAGTTTCCATCAATTCCCACAGACTTGACCAAAAATTTCCCCACAAATTAGGAATCTCGATCAAATACAATGGAAGTGGGTAATCCAAAATGAACCCATACATGTTGAAAGAACAACTTTGCATTTTGTTCAGCTGTAATCTGTTTGTTACAGGGTATTAAAATACACATTTTGTTGAACCTATCCACAATAACATATAAATAGTCATGACCTTTTCTAGATTTAGGCAGTCCCCCAACAAAGTCCACGGAAACACTTTCCCAAGGATGAGAAGGAACTGGGAGTGGAGTGTACAAGCCTAGTTTTTGATTGCTAGGCTTACTTGTAGAACACATGGTACACCCTCTTATGTATCTAAAAATTGTCTCATTCATTTTTGGCCAATAACAAAATCTTTGCAGTTGTGCAACTGTTTTACTTACACCAAAGTGACTTGATATTAGAGAAGTGTGTGCTTCTCGAATTATCTTTACTCTTTTGGTTTGAGGAATGCATAACTTTCCAAAATGATAGAAGAGTTGGTCCTTAACATGATAATCCAATTCTTCTACTTGTTTGCCATGACTTAAAGCTACATATACATCTTTAAAATCTATATCTTGAGCATACTGTTCAATGTAGATCTCATGCAATACTAAATTATGCTTTAGTAGATGCACTTACGATTGGTCTGGACAACATATCTGCAACTTTATTGTGTATGGCCTTTTTATATCTGATGACAAGATGAAACTTTTGTAGAAAACCCATCCACATATAGTGTCTTGATTGTTGCAACTTAGTTTGTGAGTGTAAATATTGAAGTGGTTGATGATTAGTATGTATAACTGTCTCTTTGCTCATTAGGTAGTGTTTCCACTTTTTCACACTCTGTACTAATGCATACAATTCTTTATCATATGTGGGATAATTAACTACTGCAAAATTAAATATCTTAGAATGATAACATATGGGTTTATTGTGCTGCATCAACACTGCTCCCATGGCATAGTCACTAGCATCCATTTCAATCTCAAAGGGTATTTTAAGATCGGGCAGTGCTAGTACTAGTGCTGTACTAATCTTTTCTTTTAAGGTGTTGAAGGCTTTCTGCTATTTTCCTCCCCACTAAAACACCTTGTCCAATCCTGTTAAAGCATCTAAGGGAGCTGCAATCAAGGAAAATTTAGAAATAAACTTTCTCCAATACTGTGCTACTCCTAGGAAGCTTCTAACTTTTGTAGCATATTTGGGTTTAGGCCAGTTTACAATGACTGCAACCTTGGAGGGATCTATCTTCAATTCACCACCACCAACAATATGACCCAAATAGCTCAAAGATGTTTTGCGAAATTCACATTTTGATAGCTTAACATAAAGATTTTCTCTTTTCAAAACATCTAGAGTCTGCTTTACATGCTTCAATTGTTCTTCCCATGTTTTACTAAATATAAGAATGTCATCTAAATATAAAATGACAAAATCAGCAATAAAAGGCCTGAGTACATTACTCTCATGAAAGTAGCAGGAGCATTAGTTAAGCCAAAAGGCATAACTAACCACTCATACAATCCCTACTTTGTTTTGAAAGCAGTCTTCCATGCATCTTGCTCTGCAAGTCTAACTTGATGGTAGCCACTATGCAAGTCCAGCTTGGAAAAATAAACAACTTCTTTCAACTGATCTAATGGATCATCTACGCGAGGAAGGGGATAACAGTTTTTGATGATTATCTTATTCAGTGCTCGGTAATCAATGCACATTCTCCATGAGCCATCTTTCTTTCTCACCAAGATGACTGGAGACCCAGAGGGTGATGTGCTAGGTCTTACAAACCCTTTCTTGAGCAGCTCCTGTACTTGCTTCTTGATTTCTTCATTCTCTAAAGTGGACAACCTTTTATACATGTGGCTGTGATTAGTGTTTCATCCCCTCAGTCTGACCCCAAATATTTTTGAATAGATGCAACAGTCTTCTTCTTTTTTCCATCGTACTTCTTGGGCCTCAGCTACAGATGCAGAATCCAGTAGTGTCCATCATCATGCCCCTCCTTCTTGTAGTGAGTGTAGGAAGGTTTGGTATTTTGTACAGTATTTGTCTTCCTCTCTTTCCATTTTTTCTTTCTCTTTTCCTTGTTCTTGCTTGCAGTGGGTTTTGATGATCCCCAAACATTTGGGTTCACATTCTTACCTCTAGCCTCTAGATGTGTAGCTTGAACAAATACCTCATCTATGCTAGTGGGATTAAACATGAGAATGGTATGCTTTAAATCGCTGTATGGACCCCTTATATAATTCAACAGAGTTTCAGGTGAGTCTAAAGAAATTCCTAGAATCAAAGATCTTTTTCTAAATTCTTGGGTGTAACTTTATACACTTTGCCCTTTCAATTGGCGAAGATTTTGCCAACTCATCATAGCTTGCTGCATGTAAGCTAGTGGATAGAATTTTTTTTTAATTGCAGAAACAAATTCACTCCAGACAGAAAGAATTTTACCATGCTTCTTCATGTCAACTTGTGTTGTGCCTTCCCACCATACCAAGGTAGTTCCTCCAAGGCGTAGGCTGGCTAGCTAAATCTTACTTCTATTTGAATCAATGCTCTGCACCCTGAAATATACATCAATCTATCTAATCCAATTATCCAGCTTCTCTGCATTCAAATCTCCATCATATATTGGAAAATCAAATTTAACATGTAATTTAATTAAAGATGCTTTTTTCTTTTTATTTTCAGGACTATCAGGAGGTGTGGGAAGTTTTTCTTCTTTCCCTTTGCCTTTACAATGGTCATTTAGGAGAGATTCTTCTACCCCTTTGTCATGTTGGGAAGTTCAAGAATATTCACTTCGACCTTTCTTAAATTCTCTATATATTTCTTCTACCATGGCTCTCATGGTCATGAAACTGTCCATGAACTGGGAGTCTGATTCCAAGGGACTATCTTCTACCATTTTCCTCTTAGGATAGCCTCTTCAAATTTCTAGGTTAGCTTCAATCAACTCTCCTTCTCCTAATTTGAGCTTTGTCCTAGTTAGCATTTAACAAAAAAAATCTAGCACAAGCTTGTCTAACCTTTGTAACCTAGTGCTTTGATACCATTTGATCCGAAATTGATCTAAGACAAACAATAAGGTATTACAGACTCATGTGCATGGATGTGCCTATGTTATTTTATGCAACGGATCGATAAGATTGCGAAATACATAGGCATTGAAGAAGTCAAGGAAAACATAACAGGCAAACACGTAAACACAACAAGTTTAATCAGGAGTTCACCCAATACTCCTGGGCTACGTCTCCTGGTCCAGCCTTCAGTCGTGGCCTCTCTATTATGTTTTCAAAGTATAGTTTTTACAACAGTGAGCTCAATTTGAGTCTCACGCAACAGATATAAATCAGTAAGACTTTACTTGGATCCCCCAAGTCTTTGGAGTACACAGACTCTCTTTACTGACTCTGGACCTCTATTGGTCACAGTAGTATGAGCCCGATTTGAGACTCATACATGATAGGTATTACAGAGGGGTACGCTTGAACTTCTCAAGCCTTCTCTGGAGTACATAGACTCACTGAATCTCTTTGTCTCTGTCTTAAATCTGGCTCGATGTTTCCTTTGCTTCTATAGGTCAGCTCAGCTTCTTCTCTTTGATCTTAGATTTCTTAACTTTCTTACTTATTTCTTGCTGCTCTCTCTATCAGTTTGTGGCTTTATAGCCAATCTACTTTCCAACTGTTCATTTCTGCTTCTCGGCTTTCTAGTTCCCTGCCTATATCCATTTGAATCCCTCTGTCTTGTGTAATCATCACTATATAATGCCTCACAGGGAGGTGGCCACCCATTTCATAATGAACTGAGTGTCAGTTCTCTTAGACATTTTCGAAATGATCTTTTGTTCCGTTAACTCCAAGAATGCTAGTGAAACACGACCTTCTGCCAACGCATCATCCACATCGGACTTCAAATCCTATACAACTCTGCTTGTTAGCCTCGTCAAATCCAGTCATCCATCGGAACGTGTCTCTGCCATTGATCTTGAGCCTCCAAATCCTATGGTCATCATACATATCAGGAAGATAAGTAACATGATGCTTATCCATCCGATGTGAGCGGTTTTCTCTCTCTTCCGCCAGACGTGTGGTAACCATTGTGTGGCATCGGGCGGGACTCGGTTGAAATCGCTTACCGCTCGAAGCCCTTCCCATATCCTGCTGGTTTTTGTGGGACCACGCTTCTGACAGAATCAAAACGATATCTGTTGCATTTTATGATTTTTCGGGTCTAGGTGCTGGCGACCTTTCCTTCTTTGAGGGGTTTGCCTTGCGATATGTGATTAGTGACTTGTCACTATATGCATATTAGAAACTACCCTCGTTTCTCGAAATGGCCTCTGGTTTTGGTAATTTGCGATAATGCGCATTACCATGGGCCGACAGTCTGCGCGCTTGACCGATGGTCCTCGTTGCTCCATGCTGATCACAAATTGCAACTGTTACGAGGATATATCCGATAAGGTTCATCCTTATAAGACTTTGAAACTTTGGCATGATTTTTAAATAGTTCATGAAAACTTATAGAGTGTTCTAGGATCCAATTTGAATCATAGGTTTACTCAAATTTTAAGTGTAGACACTCATTGGATGCAAATTAAATTCCAGATCCAACGTGTACCCATTATGCATACTTTTGAGAAGACCCACATTGATAAAAATTAAAGAACATTAAAAAAATTTGTTTAACACATTTTTTTAATGTATCTTCAATTTTTATCAATGTGGATCTTCTCAAAAGTATGAATACTGGGTACCCATTAGATGTGGAATTTAATTTTACATCCAATGAGTTCTACATTTAAAATTTGAGGAAACACATAAGGAGATAAGTGAGAAGAACAATTAAAAGGAATAGTTTTTCTTCTTTCCCTACAAAATATTTACACATACCTCTTTTTAAATTTAAAGGATTTTGATTGGTTTACATATTACAACATGGAAATCACGTGAAAATTTTATGGGATCTTTTAGGATGAAATTTCCTTTAGTGTCATCTCTAACACTAACTCACATGGATCTAGGTATCATATCCAAGGTTATATCTCCATAAGACCAATGATACCCTCCCTACTTCGGGATCTAGACATCATCACAGGTTGGCTAGTTGTCCATCCAAGCATCACACAAGTACGCAACCCAAGATGCTTCATCTCTCCCTATAAACTACTAAATAAGATATGTCCACTAGTTCAAGCATGCTTCTAAATATTTGAACTTCTTATGGAGAGATCTTGCACAATAACAACCCCAATTAGTAACATACTTTCAATATATATATAGATATATATATATATATATATATAATATATATATATATATATATAATATATATATATATATATATATATATATATATATAGATCTATTCATGTGTGTGTGCGTTAGCACAAAACTCTTGAGTATTCAATCATTCTGATGTTGCTTAGGTCATCACAATATCCAAACTTATCTTTATGTAAATTTCTTTCTTCAATACCATCCTCAGCCTCGACATTTTTAACATATTGTTGGAAATGAGCTCACTCCTAAGGGGGGGGTGAATTAGTAGTCCCTGTGGTTATATAATCTTTTAACTCTTTTTACCAAAATAAGACAAGATCAATAACCCATCAACATAAAATTAACATATGAAAACACCATGGTAAACATCAAACATGCACATATGAACAATGTTTATATAGAGGAGCTAGCACCGAGTAGCTCGAAGACTCAGCTATTAAGACAGTATACTGTAAACATCCAACAGGAAGACTCTTTGGACGTGACTCTAGAACACCCATTCGCTAGAAGCCACCATGACCAACGAGCCTTGTATAACACTACTAGACACTAGAGATATCTACTTCTCATTCTGATCTATTTACTGGAAGTCACCCACCTTGTCTATGCATTTTCTACTATGAGCCTCAACACCCTCAACAAATCCATGTGAAACATGTTTCATGCATTTTCAAAATTGGCTCTCAAACTTTCTCAACATGAGCAATGCAGTAGCTACACGAATCTCAATCCAAAAATGATAAGTTGATATGGATCCTCTACTAAAAAACAACTACAAATATCAAATATGCTAGACAAAGCATTGTAGCACACACTCACTCCACCCATACACTCACACCATCAATCAATCAACTCACCAAATCAATCGACACTCACATGCAAAAATAATCACAAGAATATATGTCAAAATATCATCAATAATTTCCAATCAATACCTTGGGAAAATACCATGGTTATCCAAATACCATGGACACTTGTACCGTAGTAAACTCCAGGTCAATACCATGGGGACATACCATGGTTAAGCCAATACCACAGACCCTTGTACCATGGTAATATGTAAACTCAATACCTAGGGTACATACCATGGTTAAATCAATACCACTGACACTTGTACCATGGTAATATGCAAGCCAATACCATAGCCATATACCATGGTTAAGTCAATACCAAGAATACTTGTACCATGGTAATAACAACACCCAAACCAAGCAACATAAGAATACATATGTAATCCTATCCATTAAAGAGTACATCTACCAACAACACAATCATCTGCACACTCAGTCCAACTAACTGCAACACATGGCCATGTTGACATCAATGCCAACCATCAAACTACAACACAATGCCTGCATCATCAATGCCTCTGCAACACATCATCAATCCCAACACATATCCAAGTTTTGTTTGCAACTTTATCAATTAGGATAATCAACTGTAGTGCTTTAGCTATTTTTTGATCTTATTCTTTCATTATCGATATTCTTCATATTTCCAAGATCATGTTCTATTTCTCAACTATGGAGGATATACACTTTCCTTCATCCAATCTCCCTCATAACTTAGGGATATCAAAAACTTTATTCTTTCTGTTGTACATGCTTTTTCTATTTGACATTGGATAAAGCAATGCTACCTGTGTGTTTCGTGACATGAATTAACCACCTCTCATGGATCCTTATCTCTGGCTGTGTTTTCTTTGCTACAGTTATCATTTGCAGAATTCAAGCATTATGGGAGGAAGAACAGTGTGCAAAGAACCCCTAATACTAGTTGTTTCTGATGAAGCCAGGGAAATTTTAGCTCGAGCTGGGTGGATAGCATAATTTATGAGATTTCAACCACCGAACGAGGAAATTTCCATCCAATTCTTACAAAATCTACAGAATGAACAATCCATGGTAAGGGGCAGGCAAATCACTGTATCAGACGTTGTGATAGTAGAAGTATCCGGGTTACGGGTCGAAGGACCAGCGTGGGCTGGTAAGCAGTTGAAGTTGCATGACGCTATCGAGGCTTTTAGGGATGAAGGACACGAGCCAATCAAAAAGGGCAGAGATGTTCAACCATCTTCTCTTGGAGAACCATGGGGAGAACTAGCAAGAATCGTCTAGAACTACATTACATGCGACAAGTGCAAAGACGTGGCAAGGCCACGTCAACTCAAACTCTTAGCAATACTAAAATGAAAGTGCTCTATTAATTTACCTGCATTGTTGAACTCTTTACTGCATGACATTGCTGAGAGGCTAAGACGGTCCCAACACATAGAAACTATAGTAAGCCACCACTGTCTGATAAGGCTTATAGTTAGCTATAACCTCGCCCAACAACAATCAAGCTAGGATGATCTAATATTAGCTCTCGAAGGAGGTATAGCCCTACCAACACCTAACCCTATGCCAAAAAGAAGGAGGACTGCCCTTTTAAGGAACATACCTCACAAGCGTAGATGATCCTCAATGTTAAGGTCAAAACTGGGAGTGCCTGAAAATCCTCAAGGCAGCGTTAGTCAACCCATATAATTATCCAGCACAGGAAGTGAAAAATACTTGCAGCAAGAGTTAGAAGGCTAGGATAAACCTAAATTAGACCAAGAGGAAGGAACAGGGCATTCTGGAGATGAACAAAGAAATGAATTGGGACTTCCCTCAACACCAATCACGAGTCCCCAAGGTGACTTGTTGCACGATTTTGAATTGGCCTAGGTCCTGGCCAACATGAATGATTACATACAGCCTGAAAGCCCGCTCAATCTTAATTTAGGAGCAACCCAATCTCCTGAGAATGTTGGCAACACCAGAATTCTATCTCCCTCAAAAAGTGCAAGTCGTGAAGCAGAGACAGATACAGAGGCCATTCGTGAAGCAGAGAACCAATCTGGTGACATGCTCCCGGTGGAAAATAGCTAGGTAGGCCGAAGCACAGAGAACATAGGCCAATAAGAATAAGTAGAGACAGAGATGCTTTGGGAAGCTGATAATCAATCAGGATACATGGTCCTTTTAGAACAGAGCCAGGGTGAGCAACCAGGATCTTTAGAAGCATAAACTATTAACGAGATTGTTAGCAGAACAATTACTCCTCCAAAAAAGTATAGAGCCAAATTGAAAAAGCTTAGGAGATAATAGCAGAAGCGCAAAATAGTAAAAAGGCTCAGAAGAAAGATAAAATAAATAACAGCAGGAAAGGTTCTGGACAAAACCCAGGAGATAGTAAACATGGCTATATAGATAGAACGATATGAAGGTAGGGCTACAGGGACCCAAACTGAGCCCATACCCACTCAACCAATTATCACTCAAAAGGAACAACATGCAATTCTAGTAGACGTAGCTACTCAAACAGAGGATGTACCCTCTTACAGTATAACAACTCAGACGGAGGATGTACCCTCCTACAGCATGGCTACCCAGACAGAGGTTTGGACCTCCCATAATAAAGCAATACAGACAGAAGGCACCCCTTCTCATAGTAGAAGTACTCAGACAAGAATTCAAGCCAAAGATGTCATGACACACAATGACCCCATTATATTGAATCTTCAAGAAGAATTAGCACAGGCTCGGCTTGCATTAGAACGACTTGAACAAGAAACTATTTCCCAGAAGAGATATCAAGAACTGCAAAGACAACATCAGGAAATGAATGCAGCAAAGAGCGAGACTTTCGACAAATGTAGAAAGGCAGAAGAGAAAATGGAGAATATAAAGCTTAGGCTAGATAGGGTCAAAGGTCAGACAGACACCATCTACTAACCATATACATATGTCTTGGCATGCAGGTCTCTTACCAATAATTATGCCTTGTTTTTGTTAGAACGATACTTGCTGTTGAAAATTAAAGTCGTGAGAGCTGGAAAACCAATCGAATTAAAAACAATTGAAGATTTTATAAATTGTTGCAAACATCATGGTGTAAAGGTTCAAAGTCTTATGTGCCAATTTTACCTGCACAATTTTGTATTAGAGAACGAGGTGGAAAAGAGCTCTAACCCTTTTGTGGGAGATATTTAATTCCGAGCCTTTATCTCATTTGGAGTTAACCAACTTAAATGGTTTAAAGCTCATAACACATTCGAACAACAAGAGCATGGATTGGATCTTTGGGTAAGGAGTGAACCCAAGCACCCTTTACAAATGTTTCCTAACCATAAGAGTGTGATGACACGAGAAGGGGTGATTAAAATTTTAGGGCCTATTCAGAAGGAGATTGTATAGACAGGAGTAACATACTTCCTCTCCATTCAAGAAAGTTCTTTGGCTACATCCAAGCTCAGGTGGACAATCTCCACAAGTAGTGTACAGGATAGAGAGCCATTTAATTACAAAAATTTTAAAATAGCTGCAGACCGTTTTTTCACTTATAGCAATCTTATTTTGAGAGAAGGACCTTATTGATTAGGATGTCGATTTCATAGCCCCATCATTTGGTATCCTCCTAAAGGCTATCAGGCTATATACGAAGTGCTTGAAGGGAAGGAAGGGCATGCCTTTGAGCTCTTGGCCCAGAATCATGGTTGTAGACCACTTTTCAACGCTCCTTCTCGAGCCTACTCTTTAAATGCACTGCATACGAATTACTTGCTTTTCATGAGGCCATGAAATAGGGTAAGCAGTGGAGTATGTTGAGTTACGAAATGGGTATGTATTTACTATTAATTCTATCATCTTTTTCATTGATTCTTATCTTTTCCATATCTTAATGCGTTAATATATTGAGGAATTATGGTAAGAAATGGATGAATTATTTGCAGTTACGATTTAGCTAACTTCTACCCTTTTTTATGCAGGAAAGAGACAAAAGGAACAATTGCTATTCCCTAATGATGGAACAGCAAAAGCCAACAAATAAATGTAGGAATGCGTCGATTGCGGACAAGGATGAAGGCGAATAAGGAGGATCCGTGTGAAAAAGGAAAATTATCTGAAGTTAGCAATCACTTGCGAATCCCTCAGGATCGGGAGATCCGGAGGGATCACATTTATCTTTTACCCTTTCTGATTATAAAAGAAGATGATTATAAGAAGAAAAGGGGGAATCTCTGTTATTTTTCGAATTGTAATTTTAATTGCAAACTCTCGGTGTTGAGAGAGCATGACTATATTGTAATGCTACTTACCTTCAATGATTAATATATAATTGAAGTTGTTGTTCCCTTGCATTATCTGAAGTAGCTCAGCAGTGTTCACTGGCGGCTAAGGGCCTGGCCTCTGGTGGATTAAACTGCTTCTTTGTGTCATACATTTCCGATTCTCGCAAGTGTGATTGGTTCGATAGTTTTCCCGCTTTCTGTGATTTTATCTTATTCGTTATTTCTTGTATTGAAGTAATATATTTTCTTTATATGATTTACAACACTGTTGTTTGATTCAGTTTACCTTCATTACAAATTAAGTTACTTAGATAATTATTTGAATTGATGTAATCAGCTGTAAAGAGTTTGATTATCGCTATTGGACTCTCAAATTGATATCATTGGTTTTTGGATTGTTTACTGGAGATTGAGTTTGATTTAGATTAAATCAATTAATAAGAGATGAGTTATTGCTACTATACTCTCAGCTGATGCTATTGTCACTTGAGTTGCTGTAAGATTTGATTTCAGTAGAGGATTGAGTTTTGATATTTCCTTTAATAATTGCAATTAGAGTTTATTAGATGCATTTGTTTACTCTTGTATTAAAAGATCTATACTACAATTTAAGAAACATTACTCTCTGAATTTATAGTAGCCACATACTGTGTACACTCTTGAAATAAGAGGACTTACCCAGCTTGATGTTTAATGTGCGGTAATTGGGAGTTTTAAAAGACACATTTTCTCATCCAACAGTTGTCCCACATTCTCTCGCGCATCCATCATCAACCTGTAAGCTTCCCTTGAGCATTTTCACCCATCTCTAGAAGACTTTGCATGAGTGGATGTCTACACTCCCGGATGCTCTACATGTGGCTGCTCTGCATCAATATGAGGCTCCTCCTCCTTAGAAACTAAAAGTTCCTCCTCTGCATGCAACTTGAGCTCCCTCTCAAGTGATACTCGCATGGATTTCTGCTCATCAAACTTTAGATCTCTGCGTACCACTATCCTCTGATTGGTAGGCAAGAACACCTGGTAGTTGTGAGGTGTATCAGTGTACCCCACAAGTATCCCCAACTTAGTTGTTGGATCTAGCTTCTTTCGGGCATCTTTGGTCACATGGAAATAAACCGAGGATCCAAAGATCCTGAAGTGACTCACATCTAGTCTCTTCCCAGAAAAAGCCTTCATTGGTGTCTTCATTCCCAGTATATGATGTGGGATTTTGTTTTGCAAGTATACTGCTGTATTGCATGTCTCAGCCCACAAATGAAGTGGTAGTCTTTGGTCATGCAACATCGCTCGAGCTGCTATCAAAATTGATCTATTCTTCCTTTCAGCCACCCCATTTTGCTGTGGGTTATGGGGTGCCGTCAACTCCCGTTTAATTCCTTCTACTGTGTAGAATTCCTTAAACTGTTGGGAGACATACTCTCCACCATTGTCGCTATGCAAGGCCCTTATTTTCTTTCTAGATTCTTTCTCTGCCAAGGCTTTAAACTCACAAAACCTTGAGAAGGTTTGATCCTTCTTCTGCATAAAGTAGATCCAACATCTACGAGAAAATCATCAATAAAAATAGCATAGTACCTTTGTTTAGTGGTGGAGGCTATAGAGAATGGTCCACACACATCTGTATGAACTCGCTCCAGGATTTCTCCAACTCTAATGTCTTGACCTTGAAAGGAGGATTTCCCATACTTACCCAAGGTACAACGTTTGCATGTATCCATTTGCTCTAGTTTTCCCTTGGGAAGTATGGTAGAAATCTGTTGCATGATATTCAAGGCCCCATGGTGCAAGTGGCCTAATATTCTATGCTATAGCTTTCCAACATTTTGGCTCTGCACCAACTCTGGTTTGGAACTCAATGTAGCACAGTCGCCTACCTCCATCTTGCAGAGATTCTTTACTCAAATCCCAATCCTCTTGGTCTATCTAGTGCCGATATGCCTCAAGAATGCCTTTCCTTTACTAAAGACCACATCATAGCCTTTGTCTTCCAGCATAGTGATGGACACAAGATTATTCTTGAGACCCGACACATACTTTACATCAGTCAAGTGTTATTGGGAAAACTAGTGTCCATCCAGAGCTGCTAGTCCCACTAAGACGGGTAGCTATCTTAGAAACAAACAAACTAAAGTCACTTGCATTTTCCTTTATGAGATATAGATGAGAGAGAAGAAGAGAGTACCAACCTCAGTCTTTTTCTTGGCTCCTTGCTTGTTTCCTCTCCCCTTTGACAGATCTTTGCCACTCCTTCCTCACTTGTCCCACTTCAAAGAACACCTGTAGAGTCAAAACAACATAATACCATAAAAGCATAGAGATCTATAATCATAAACAATATAGGATCATATATATATTAACCATACAAATGCATATATCAATACAAGATTAAGAGATATACAAGAATATGGAGGAAAACTCAAATAGCTTTATTAATAGAAGTAGTAGAAGAGAGGATTACAACCCATTGGTCTGACCCAGTGCCATCCTCCCACCGTGAAAGCCCTCTTCACCTCATGAAAAGCTACATCACCCAACACTATGATGTTCCACAGAGAAACCAACAACACTTCCTTACAAGATATAAAATTCCAGCCTCTGGATCCCTAGGATGAGGGATTCATATATAGATGTTTGCAGATGGGTGAGTTAGCTTCTAGGTTTTTGATTAGTTTCATTTCTCTGATAATTCTCAGTTTCACTTGGATATTTCATGATTTTTTACTCATCCCTGGGTGAATTCAAAGAGGCAAGTGTCACAGGAGAAGTTTCTGGAAGATTCCATGATCATCCACCTTGCAAACTGTCTCTTCCATTTGTCTACTCTCACCCATCGCAACCTATAGAAGGGCTTTTCAGTATGCATCACACCCTCCATGTGCATTAGGTGGGATGCATCACACCTTGACCATGGAACAGGTGAGATGGTCCATTTTTGACTGGTTCTGAGCAGTTTTTCATGGAGAACTTATGGAAGATGATGTAATAAGCTGACCTTGTTCCTTTAGGGTATGAAACAACACTTTTAGGGGCTTAGAAGCCCTTGGTTTATGGACATATAAGATTGGGGTTGCAATGCCCAAGTATGTCTATAACAGCGATTAAGGTAGAAAAGCGCTCAGGTGGAAGCGGAATTCAAGAAGCTTAAGGACGAAATAAAGGAATATTTTCCTGATAAGAAGACTAGGGTGATAAAACAGGGTGCACACAATCACGTTGACAAATTTGGGGACTATCACTGTGAATTGATCAACCTGAAACCTTGGATTGGACCAAATATTACTAAATAGATCAACCATGGTGGTGCACTGCAGATGATAAGATGCGCAACACATCCAGTAACAATAAAAGGTGGGTGTTTTCCAGGAAAAGTGATGGATGACTGGATGGAACCCTATACAAGTGGCGCAGCCACCTGAATAACTCTGGGAAGTATAATCTTAGTGCTCCAGATAGTTGAAAGGAGGCACAAGACAATAAACTACTCTGCCCAGGAGTTGCATGATGTTGGAGCTGCACGCAAAAGCAAAGTGTCACAAGGTCCGCAACCATGCAAGGGGGGTTGCGTTGCCGCGTGGGTTGGATGGACAATGACCATTGGAGTCACTATTCATGATGTGATGCTTGACTTGAGACCAAATGGAGTAGGCGACAGGTATTTAAGACACGCTTTATGGGCAAGATTTGGGAAAATCTGCCACCAAGGAAGAATTAATGGACTAGATTTGGGGGGAATGGTCGAATTCAAATTCAAAAGGTTCTATAAATTACAAAGGGTTTCCTAGCCAACAAAACTTGATTATTTGTAAATTGAGCTATTGTATGCCATGTGCTGAGCGTTAATTTGAGCCCTTAAATTATGTGATTGAAAGATTTCTAGACCAACAAGATGGTAGTGTTAGAGATCATGACTGCTGAAGAGGCCACACAGACCTTGACTATGGTGGATGACCCTAAAGGCACCGGGATTGTGGCGGAAATCCATAAATCACCACACACACCGAGGCTGAAGAAGGACAAACAACTGGTGATTCCTGTGCGTGTGTCCCTGCGAAGCCCGCTATGCACTAGGTTAACGATAGAGGAGAAAGGGAAAGCAGTTAACTTGGAAACCGACGAGGAGGAGGAAGACTTGGAGGACCTTATAATTGAAGAAGATGAGGAAAAAGGCATGGAGGAAGAAACTGAGCCTACGCACCCTCCAACAAAGCTGCCACCCTATATCCCCTCGCAGAAGGGGAAGCAAAAGTGCCCAAGGATATCGATGAGAGAAAGAGCTCTCTCCAGAATCCACTCCTCCCAGATGACATCACCTTTGAGGGCATGCACCTGGGCTGAGTGCCTAACTTGAAGTTTGAACATTGGGATCTCACTAACCATGAGAAATTCCCTCATCTAGAGACCGCGCAACTGATGAATCCCAAGAAGAACACCACAGTGGGGATTATCAAATTGGAGCTGCGAAATTGGTTATGCAGAGTGGAAAAGGCAGGGTTATTAAACCTGCTCTAGGTGTCACATTTCCACCGTGCCCCAATAACAATTTTCATCATCAGGCAGCTGCTCTACCTGGTGCATGGTGGGTGTTTGTGGCTGGAAGAGCCCATCCCCATCACGAACCACTTAATCCATCGCATTACCCGACTTCCACGCAAAGGAGAGGACCCCGTAGACATCTCGAAGGGGAAGAGCAGTGACTTGGCCATTGTGGAGGCCATGAGGAAGCAATACAAGCTAGAGAAGAAGAAAAGGAGCTATGCCATATCCAGCATCAACAAAAAAGCATCTAAAGTGGCGACCCACATACTAGTGAGTAAAGTGATGCGCAAGTGCCGCATGAACGAGGTACCCACAACGGTGGTGGCACTTGCTGAGCAGTGCACGGAAGGGGTCCAGTTCAAATAGTTTGAGTTCTTATGTAAAGAGTTACTCGAAAATTGTCGTGAGGCCCAGGAACAAGGAAAAACATTCCACTATGCATGGCTTCTGCTGTCCATAGTGCTTGTAGCAGGGGAATTGCCGGAGGACTGTCAGTTCCCCACAATTGATAGGGATCTTTCGGAGGCTACAAAGTATGCTTCATTGTGGGTCATGAAAAACGTGAACTAGATAAGCGAGAGCAAGGTATTCTAGTTGTTCATGGAAATGAAAATTAGAATGGGGATTAACCGCAAGCCGTGGTTATCACCCACTGTCTATAACAGCCTACAAAGTTTTTTCAGAATTTAAAGAGGACCTCCACAACATATATATCAGATCACGCAAGGACCCGGCCAAGAAATGGAGTGAGCTACCCTTCGTAGCCACAGTTGATGTAATTTTCGATGTACTAAAGATGTGGTTGCCAGAGTAGCACGCCCTAAACATCATGGTGATGGATAAGTCTACGGTACAGAAGAAGAAAGAGGAGGCCAAACTGCGAATGGCAAAGTTGGTAAAGAAGAGAAGGAAAGAAGTAGTGACAAAAAAAGTGCAGGAGGTGTGGCAAGCTACGTAGATAGCAGCAGAACAAAAAAAGGTCATAGTAGCAGCAACAGGACAGGAGGCAGCCGGGAAGCCTCGTAAGGGCCAGAAGTCACCTTCGCATGGACATGAAATAGAGGAATAGGAGGGTGACGCAGACCCATAAACCACGTCAACACAACTGAGGCGCTAGCACCCGAGAAAGCGAACAGGGCCACGCAAGAAGGTCAAGGCATCAAAGTTGTTTATTGACCCGATCACCCTTACTGAGGGTGATCTGCATGACATCGGCAATACGGTGTGCGACATCACCTCCGAGGCCCTCCAGAGCTTCACACAAGCGAATCAAATTGTGTTGGGGGGCCTTAGAGCATAGCTTTAGGAGTTGTAGATGCGCAATGCTCAGGCTGGCACCCTTTCGACTAGCCTTGCAATAGGGACAACTGCAACATAACAAATGTTGCGTGCTCAGAAAACAAACACAATAGTGTTGCTAGAAGGGGAAATGGTTACAACAAATGAGGCCAACATGCCTACAATTAGTGCACTAAAAGGTATTGGGATCAACATCACTACACTCCTTCAGGAGATGCTATATGTTCTACAGGATGGGATTACTATAGAACTCTGGCTAGGGAGAGTCGTGCACTGCAAGTGCTGAGCGAGCAAAAGATCAACATGGAGCAGTTAAGCTTGTAGTGCGATGAAGTGGTGTCACAGAATAGGAAGATGATACAGGTACTGGAAGAAGCCTGTCAAATGGTCCCTGAGCTGGCCATCCCAGCAGACGCACTAGCAGACGCGTGCATCCATAGACTAGCAGCAGGGGTGTGTGAGGCATGAGAAGAAATGACTAAGGTTCAGCTGGAGCTAAACCTTTAGATAGCAAAGCTGTTGTTGAAAGCACAACCATCCACCCCTTCGAAGGTAAGGGAAAAACGCGCCAACACTATTACATCAGGGCTGGAAGAGATCGGTGGTGCAGTAAGGGACTGCACCAGAATGTTGGAGGAGTCATTTGAGGTCCTCACTAATCTACAGGAGGACCCTAACATCTAGCACTTAGAGACAGAGGTGCCTGAGCTCCATCAGCAGTACGACAACGTCAAATGGACTACACAGACAGTGGCCCTCACTCAGAGGCTTGCGTGAATGCAATGGGCCAAAGCAATGAAAGAGTAGGTGGACACAGCACAGAATAGAGAAGCAGTCTTGAAGGCCCGCGTTCAGTGTTGGATCGACAAGGCCTTCACCATTACAACAACAAATGAAGGCAAGATCCACAAATGTAGGGGACACAGGAATAGATGCAAGGAAGCAGTTCTGACACCACAGTCTCGGAACAACAGGTATAGGAGATTCAGCAGGCAGTCGCTCAGTGCACTGATGACCTTGTAACTATTCAAGCATAATTGTAGGGACTCCGTTTGAAGATCTACGCACCAACAAAGTGACTCGAGGGCAAGTCATGATGTTTGTGTTAGGTGTGGAATCCCCCCCAAAGCATGTTTTAGGGCTATAGTATACCTGGGGGGATAATATGGGGTATAAAGGGAGGTACCCAAGGGAATAATGTAATAATGGGATGGGCCATAGTAATAAAAAGTTGGTTAACCTGTATTATGTAAGGGACCACAAGTAGTTAGCAATAATGTAATAAGCCCACGCTATTAGATAGATGGTATTGAGGGAACCATGGTAATGACCCATGGTATTGTATGTATGAGGCCTATATAGAGGCTAGAGATTCCCCATTGAGGGGTGTCAAGGATTATTGTATGAACAGGCATATGGCTTGTGGAGTGTTCTCCTTTAAGGAGTGATTGTATGGTGTTGCCCTACCTTAAGGGCTTGATCAATAAAGTGAAGCATTCTATCTATATTGAGATCTTGTTATTTTTGGTGATTATTCTTGGGTATATTATTACTATCATATATTTTCATATCAGAGCTATAACAAGTGGTGTCAAAGCACTTTCTTGAGCAAAGTGGAGAATATTTTTTTGTTATCTTTGCAGGAATTTTTTGGGGCGACGAGTTTGCAGATCAGATATATACCATTTCGGGAAAAATATACATAATATAATTGTAGATCTGGGTTGTTGGTGAAAAAATACTCAGTCTCAAAAAAAAAAAGAAAAAATCGGCTGAATTGGAGTTTGGATGAGGGAGATATTGCTGATTTAAAAATCAGTTGGGTGGCAAACATTTTTCAGGGCAGCGAGTTTGTGGAGCATATTTGTACATTCTGGTGCAAAATATATAGAATCTAATTGTATATTTGGATTGTTTTTGAAAAAATACCCAAGTCCAAAAAAAAAAAAAATCAGACGAATCAAAGTCCGAATGAGAGAGATATCGTTGATTTAAAATCAACTCTTTTTTTCAGATTTTTTTTTTGTGATTGCGGGATAGTTGCAGCGTGGATCTGAAATTCCAGTGCCTAGATTGGGATTTCTACCCCATAGGAAGATGCAGAATGGTTGTTCCATTTCTGAAAATAGGTCATAATAAGGATTTTGAGCAATATTGACGGAATTGTGGCCATTTAAAATTTTCGCCAAGTAAGTGAGTTTTTCCTAAACCCTCTTCATGGAGATGCTATATTTTACAGGAAAAGATGATAGCCCTACTATTGAAGAATTCATACAGAGACAAAATTTCAAATATGGGAAATTTTGGAGGGCTATGGTACTGTTTAATTTCCAAGATGAGGTGTCCAAATAGTTGTGCTCATTTGACAACAAGCAATGAACCAAACTATCAGATGAAGAATATGAAAGAGTCATTTTAGACAAATGGTCTCATGCTAGAAAACAAAAGAATGAGACATGTAAGGGGTTATTTTATACCGGTATATCATTATTGTAGCTTCATGGATTCACTCGGAAGGAGAAGATCATTGTGTCTATAAATCCTAGTTGTCGGCATAATTTTATCAATGTTAATTTGGCAAAAAAATTGTAAGTTCCAACAAAACACATGTTCAAGTTTATAAGGATTTGAAGATTTCTATGGATAATTATGTGTTGCATGGTGATTTTTATACTTCAGATCTAGATAACATGGATGTTGTTTTGGGATATCCTTGGATGGAATCCGTAGGTACTATCAATATTAATGTGCCGAAGAAATTCCTGAAGCTCTGGTCTAAAGAGAAGAAATTACATTATAGGATTTTTCCATCAATAAACAAGTAGTGTCCACGGAGGCTGAAGCAGAAGATGTTCCAGGGATTGACATATCCAATGATGAGCCATTGATGGTCGACAATCAAACACAAATAGAGGTTGAAGCATAAATGGTTACATGTATTGATACATCAAATGAGGACTCAGTGGTTGAAGTAATATTGGAAATCAATGGTTGAAGTAATATTGGAAGATAAGAAACAACAACAGCCACCACAACATGTACCAGATACCACTCAGGCTCCACTGTTGGTTAAAACTTCGGCATATCACCACCCACATCACCCCGCAAGAAAACAACAAACAAGATGGCAACGAATTAGCCACAAGGACAACAACCCTCACATGATAGATAAAGAGAAGTGGTGATCCACCTACTACACATCAACACAGAAGAGCTGCCATGGTCAACTTCCATCTCAAGCGAGCGAGGCACCAGCTGGATCGAGGGTTCACCTTTCTCTTGGATGGCTAGATGCACATGCATGGTACCAGTGGACTACTCTTTTGAGTAGATCTTATTACTTGTGTTATTCCCATGTTTTGAGGACGAAACATGTTAAGGGGGGTGGAATGTAGTATACCTAGGGGGGATAATATGGGGTACAAAGGGAGGTACCCAAGGGAATAATGTAATAATGGGATGGGTCATAGTAATAAATAAGGTGGTTAACCCGTATCATGTAAGGGGCCACAAGTAGTTAGCAATAATGTAATAAGCCCATAGTATTAGATAGATGGTATTGAGAGAACCATGGTAATGACCCATGGTATTGTATGTATGAGGCCTATATAGAGGCTAGAGACTCCCCACTGAGGGGTGTCAAGGATTATTTTATGAACAAGCATATGGCTTGTGGAGTGTTCTCCTTCCTTAAGGAGTGATTGTATGGTGTTTCCCTACCTTAAGGGTTTGATCAATAAAAGTGAAGCATTCTATCTATATTCAGATCTTGTTATTTTTGGTATTCTTGGGTATATTATTACTATCATATATTTTCATATCAGAGCTATAACAGAGACTTAAAGCCCAAGTTTTGACAAAGTCCATTGTAAAGACTCCACGATTTGTGGGCGTAGAGCGTGAAGTCATAATAGAGTCACAGGGTTGTCTGCCCTTGGTTTTGTAATGTAATGTCGGTTTGAAAGATCCACCCATGGTTCGAGGACCATGGGATTGTATAAATAGAAAGAGGCTCTAAGTGTATAAAAAATATAAGTTAATCAAATAGAAGCATGATGAGTCTAAGGGATTGAGTCGAAGTGTAAAGTGTGTCTTTTGGTTGTAGAGTAGGAGAAGGATCTACAGCTGTGTGCGCGGACCCTTGTAGCTGAGTACACAGGATAGGTCGAGTTTGTAACCATGGGAAGAATTAATAAAAGAGAAGCTATATATTATTTATGTGTATCTTTTCTTGTCTTATCTATCATTGGGTAAGAATTGAAAATTTACTGTTTATTTGCTGCGCGAACTCATATGAATGTGATGTATAAATAAATATAACATAAGGTACCCATTTACGCTAAGATAACTAACTGGTGTAAGAGATAAGTAAGATCTCAAGTGTGACTTAGGGAAATAATGCACAGGGTTGCTCCAGCAGCGTGGAAGCCCCATAAACCTTGGTTAGGGTTGCGCAAAGGTGAGTATAACAGGGAGCGAGAGACAGGGAAGTGCGTGAAGTAACCTGTGCAAAGTTGGACCAATTCAACCTCTCAGGCATCTCAAGGGTGCAGAAACCTAGTTCCAGCACCCCCCCATACTACTTCGGGTGAGACCTCAGTCCCCGCTCCATGGAATGTTGCCGAAAGGGCCAATAGTACAGGGATTTGTTTGCCTAAATAACTTTGAACCTAGGTCAAGCCCCAACAAGCCAACAGTGAGATTCAAAGTGGAATAGTTGAGTGGCCACCAATATCCACCTAGATCAACATCATCATCCCGTACACCCGTCACCACTTCATTTCATTTCATTTTTCCCCATTTGTTCCCGTTTACCCATTAAACCTCATTTCTATACTAAAATCTCACTTATATGTTCAAGTTTTCGAGTGTTCATAATCACATCTACATCCGCTAGCTCATCGATTTGGACTCTAGCATCATCCAACAATATCCAAGTATTTATTCATTGTGTCTATCCCACTTAGCTATTCACAATGTCAAAGAAAAATTATATGTGTTGATGCCTCGAACGCTCCAACAACATGGGGGAAAACCACCTAGTCAAGGACTTGAATACTGTCCCTTATCCATTTGAATTAGTCGCTCCGACTGGTTTAACTTCTCAATCTCTAATGACTTGAAATATGACTTTCATTCATCACTGGAGAAGAGACATCAGATCAGCCCTCTTGCTGATTAGGCAAGAAAGTGATCCTTAAGATAATCTGGGGCTCAACCAAGCCATGACTAAGTTATGACTTACAATTAGTCTAACTTATTCTAACCTAACTAACTTTGTGGTATTAAGTTAATATTAATTGTTAATCTTATATGATACTATGATAATGTTATCACTATGAAACTTGTTAGTTTAATACTATTTATTAATCCTAAAGTAACGCTATGTTAATACTACACTGTCATTAAAGTCATGTTAGGTACTAAAGTATTTCATATTTATCTCATATGTCAAATCTAAACTAATATATCCTATGATATTATATTAATTAACTAATTATACTATATAAAGAAATATACCTTATAATATACTAATACTATTCTATAATAAAATCACTTATACTATAATATATTTCTAAATATCACTAATATAGTTCTAACAATAATACTAAATATTTAATCTAGTTTATTATAAGATTATAATATATCTATGATAAACTGTAAAATGAATGTTAATTAAACTAAATAATGTTATTATTATTCTAAGGGAACATTTAATTAAAGTAAGATCTAGTTAAATACACTACCTAATTTAAATTAAAATTATTCTAATTCCTTTAAGTTATTATTATTTATTGAAAGTTAATGTTAGAAAACTAATTAGTAATTAGTATGCTAAAGTTAACTCTTAAAATATGAGAAAATTAATTTCTAATGTTAAACGTTATTGATTAAAAATTAATTAATTAATATACAATATATTACATTAATCCTCATAATTGATTTTTTTTAGTGTTTTGAATAAAGATTAAAATCAATCAAGAAGTTTGACTGATATAAGGGCTCAATTATGCCACTCAAGACTGGGATGTTTGCCTCTAAATAAAGAGAACTTAATGCACAATTAATTTGCAAATGCAAAACTAATTTGAAAGGAAGACCTTATCTTGAATTAGAATGGGATAGCCCTCTCCTAATACGAGAGAAAATTAAATAAAACAAGGGGAATAACTGGTTTATGAATGAATTCACCATGTGGTTTCCATTAACTAAATGAAATAGTTCATTTTAAGTAATGGAATAAAAAACAAAATACATTTGTGATTAAATAATAAATAGTTATCGTTTATCTTCAATGAATTCATTATAGATTCGATCTCACTTTGTCTTTTGGAGATAGTTCTCAGTAAAGCTTCAATAACATATCAAAATTGAACAAACAATAGTGTTAGATATCAACAAGAAATATTATTTAGAATAGAAATTGAAATCAATTATAAAATTTTGACAGAACTATAAAAATTCAGCATTCTGCTAATAGTACACAAGAATGAGAATTTATTTAAAATAGTGCAATTTTTTTTTTACAAAATATGCAATCTTTAAGAATTTCAGACCTATGATCTTAATGCCTACAATAATAAGAAATTAAACCAGGCCAAAAACCCCATTTCATTCTCTACAATCATTCTCTCTGCGCAAAACAGAAGTGCATAAGCGCAGATTAAATCAAGAGTAGAAAATCCCCTCGGCTAGAACATAACTCCTCTTGTACTTGGATCTGAATCACCCTCCCCCCTTTTTGTTATGATAGCCTCGTCTCCTTTTATAAGTAGTCAGGTAGTTTTTCCTCCCTCGATCTTAGGCTTCGAATCCTTCCATTTTAACCTTGTCATTTAATCTGTTCACATCCAATTCGTTGTTTGCCATTGAGAAATCCTTCTATCACAATGATCTTGTAAACAAACAGAAAATCTTCAATGAGATTGATACTGTTGGTGTACATGCACTTAGACTAGCTGTGTTGGTGTACATGCACTTAGACTAGCTGTGTTGGTGTACATGCACCTAGATTAGCTCCAGTTAACTTATTTCTTGCATGTGGCACATGTACACATTAGCTTTAGTTAGCTTTAGTTATTGCATGTACAACTAAGCTTTAGTTAGCTTTAGTTATTGCATGTACACATTAGTTTTAGTTAGCTTTAGTTAGCTTTAGTTATTGCATGTACAACTAAGCTTAACTTAGTTGCTTTTATGTATTTATTCTAAAATTAATATTGAAGAATCAATTCATTCTTTTCTCAATTCTTGCTTGCTTCCTTCCTTCTCTTGCAAGCTTGTTTATTGTTTTGCATATCTAAATCCTTGTATCTCAAAATCTTACAGATACGATCACAAATCCACAAAAATAAAAAAAATAAAAATAATCAATAATAAAACGTGGATCTGGAATCAAGGGGTGAGATTTGGAGCATGTATTTAGCATCTCTACACATATATTGGGCATGATCTCCTCATGTTCTTCGTGTCGTTCATTTCTTTCAATCCAGTTTGCATTGACACTAAGTACATAGTTTGGTGGAAAATTCTGTGTCTCGGAAGAAATCTGGGATCAATGTTCCATAAGAAAACCACTGCCAACCAAAATTCGGTGTGTTGACGTTGAAGAGATGGCGCGTTGCACTACGATTTCACAAATAAATCTCATAGGATCCATGTCTCTGCAATCAAAAAATAAATAAAATCATATTTAGTTTAATAATATCACAAATGTAGTTTTGATAACAATTTCTGGGGAATGCCGCTCTGCCTCTTCTAGCCTATGTTGTTTGCTTTCAAAATATCTAACGCTAAATTATTTCAAGGAACTATTTTGTTCTTTCTATGTAGTTGTCCTTCCTCTTGTATGCCTAGATTTTCGCATAAAAATTGCCATATGGAGCTATGTGGTGTGCCCTGAAATTATGTGTTTCGAAAGATAAAGTCAACAGCTTTAGAAAATACCTGCAATGGTCACCAAAACAGAGAATTAAATCTTGACATGAAAGTTGTAATCTGCAATTGTGACGATATGTGTGAATATACATCGGTATGATAGGTTGCATTTCCCAGAAAATGTGGTGCTGGGATGAAACATTTGTGCTACGTTGAACCATGAAAATCGCAATAGAACTTTTTCAGTTAAACTCATAGTGTATAGTTGTATTGTCGTAAAGCAAAGTGCGATAGGTGAATTAAAGCGCGCTCCAAAGCTGATATTTTGCCTCAAAGTTTGGCAATTAGTTTGACGTCAACGAAATTCCCGTGATTATTGATTAATTTCCTTTATTAAATTGGCTTGCGAAGTTTTTCTTTGTGACGATTCACACAATTGGATCTAGAGATTATGATGGCTTGTTTAAGTTGCAGAGCCACGTGGGAGGTTTTAGTTGCAGTTTGTTTGCTCACTTTGCAACAATTATCCCACATGCATTGCATTATGATAAAATATTTTGTGTAAATATGCAACATATTTCTCTTTCGACGAAAGTAATAACGTGTTGGTTATACATTGGGTTGTGTTCCATTCAACCATTTTTAGTATTCAATATTACAATGTGAATTTGATATGATTTGTATAAAAACGTTAATATTTTGGATCTATATATATATATATACAATTTGTGTTGAAATCTATTTACAAAAATGACTAAGTAATGATTAGTCAATTTTATCAATGCATTAATTAAGTCATGTAGTTGAAGAGAACTAAGCAACACATGTGATCAAATGTGAAATGTGTGGTGATGTGGCCACTAAAGGTGCTATATCGCTTTAATGTGAATAGTAATGAAATATGGTCATGATCGTAAAAGCTAAACACCAATCAAACAAGGAGCTCATTGCAACAACTAAGTCATGATCAACCCCTAAGAAAGCCTCAAAGTCAAGCAGTTAAAACACATCCAATCTTCAAACAAGCATAATTCGCAAACAACTAATCCAAATGAGGTCAAAAAAATTTAACCAGACAAATAAAGACACGTCAAACTCATTTAGGCCATCCACATTCTCATAATCCAATAATAATATTACCAAACGATCAGTTAAAAGGGTCCCCATGTGAGATTTAAAAGTGAAAAAAAGGTGGGGTTGTGTTTTACCACAACACTATGGCAGGATCAACAACCCACATTCCCCTAATGGAAATAGAAAGAGACAAATTTGACCTTGCTTACACTCTAAACCTTATGAAGTTCCATCAAGACATTTTAGATAGCCGATTAGACTCCCCTGTATATTTTGCAATTCTAAAATCAGGGCTATTTTCTTCCATTATCCCTCAGACATATTCTATCCAGAATTTATTACTTGTTTGGTCTCTTCCCTGTATCCTAAGAAAATTTTTAATGATGAATTCACTCGGGGAGAATATTTTTCAGTTTTTTTCCTTATTAATTCAGTAGGCCCTTGATTTTACACCCTTAGAGAATTATACTTCATTTTCTTAAGAAACCCTAGTTATTGAGTTCCAAAACATGTCTGGGGAGAATTATACTAAATTGTCTTTCCACTTCATGCCAGTTGGACATGTTTTACCTCTATAACCAACTGTATTTCCCATAGATAATTTTTGTGAAGATTCTTAACCAGTTTTGCAAGTAATTGATACGGTTTTGGGGAGAGAAAATATTTCTACTATTGAGTATGCAGTTATAGGATTCTTTTATTTGGTCATGCAGCCTGGAGTGGCTCTTAACATACCAGCTTTCTAGGATGGTTTGGTGAATTCTCAATTGTCAAATTGAATCTTACTTGTTTTTTTAGATTTCCATCTTTGTTTATTTACTTGTTCCTCTATGTCCATGTAGATGAATTCATGAAATAAGGCCCGAACATAATGGATTTGCATAAAAAGAAACAGTCAGTGATAAAATGGGCATACATAGTAATAAGTCGCCCTGACCATGCGGGTTTTTCATATTTCACTGCCTCTTTTATGTCAGTTGTCTACTCAATTACAAAAAACTTAGTTCCACCATGCCTCTTAGGAAAACCCCAATCCCTTTTACAACTCAGCAATGATGTCAAAGTGGGGGATTGGTTCCAATTTGAAGATTATGTTGAGATCAGATTATACGGAGCAGAGGTTTCCCCTTATAGGCTCCCTTCTTTTGCACCAATGAGATTGTTTGATTTGGAGTTCATTAGAAAAATTTTGAATGTGGATCAAGTTCATTTTGTACCAACAAAGAAGGGACATTTATTCAAGTTTCCTAGAACTGTTGGGCCATTTATTGTTAATAATAGATAGGCTATGAAAGAAGTTGAGGAAATGATTCAAGATATGTATCTTCAGCAAGGAGATAAATGGCCATATGATCCTCATAAAATTATTTCAAGGAGAAGGGTGGGTAATTCTTATTCTCCTTATATACATGAACCAAGACCAGAAATTGAAAAATTGGCTAATGGTGGTTAATTAGAAGCGCAAAAGGGAATGGAGGTTGAAACTCCTCATCCTACAAAAAAAGGATTAAAAAGAGAAATTGAAGAGATCATTGAGTTCGATGGTGAAACTACTCACAGTTTCCAAAAATCAAGTTACATGAGAAAGGATAGGATTATGAGCCTCTGGTAGAAAGTTCCTTTATTGCACCTAGTTTCCAATTACAATTGGGAGAAGTGATATGCACACCTTCTTCTCTTGTGCTTGAAAATAGTGAACATAGCTCTTTTTATATTTTGAAGGAATTATATGGTAAAATTCAAGAAAAGAACAAGAAGATTAGGGAAAATGTTGTGTCTCATCTAGAAGCCCAATCAATATCAAAGCATGACACCAAGTTGTTCTCAACCTTGGATTTGGAAAGAAATCAACTTAAATTTTCCTTTTCTCATCCATATGATTTGAATGTCTCCTCAGTAGTAGATTTCAAAACTATGAATCTAACTGTGGATGTAAGGGATATTCCATGTCCTAACAAAATCAAACTGCATAGGAAAATTGGAGAACTAATTTATAGTGATTTGAGCAAAACATCACTAGCAGGAAGAAAACATAGGCCTTAATGGGGAAGGTAATAAATCAATTGAAGCTATAAAATGAAAACAATAGAGCCTTGTATACCCAAAATCAAGAATTAAAGAAATTACTTGTCAAGATTGGGGTAAATCCCGAGGATAGATCTGCTATGCATAAGCTTTTATAGGGGGAAGAGTCAAAAATACAAGTGCTGAGGAAGAAATAAAATTTCCTGTAGTTGAACATGTTATTGCCCTAGAGGTAGCCCAAGTTGAAAAATAAAAAGAGCTTCTAACCAAAGAATTACTGGAGAGGAACAGTGAAGTGGTTACCTTGAAGCAATTGAAATCTAGCTTGCAGTAAAGGATGGATACCCATGTCTATACAATTCTAGTACAACCAGATTTAGAAGATCCATCTAATAAACTAACCAAGGTTATGACTGAATTGAAAATCTCAAAAGATGACATGAAGAAAATACAAAATAATCTAGATGACACTAAGGAACTTTTAAAAGTTAAAGAGAGGCAATTGACTATGGAAAAATATAGTGAATCCGAATACTAGAAAGATTATCAAATAGCCTATAATGAGATCAAAGACTTGAAGGAGAAGGTAAAGGGAAATATTTTGCTAATACAAGCCAGAGATATAATTTGGAACTATATCATCCAGAAAGTGAAGGCTATTTAGGATTATATGTTGATTATGGCATAAGAGAAGACCATTGTCAGAGGCCTGGAAAGTATCGTTGTTTCTCACAAAGAGAAATCCCAATGAAGTTCCTAGCTAGCAAAGAAAGTAATTGATTTTCCTAATTCCAAATCACCCCGAGAATTAAGAACTATGCAAGTTGAAAACATGATAGAGCTATTGTTAGAAATAAATAAAATGGTGCAGAAGAATTTGTACAAGAAAACTACATAGGAAAAAAATGATGGAAAATCAAGGAATCTATTCTAAGATTCAATACATTTTTTGATAAAATGATTAGGGAAGGATTGCCCTCATGCTCAGATCAACAAGGAAACTTTCTCCCATGGGAAACCTACGAGACCTTGTTAGTAGAAGTAAAGAGTAAGATTGATTCTTCCCACGAGGAAACAACAGTTGTTAAGGGCTCTATTATTGTGAATTACCTCCACACAGATTTTAAATTGCTATGATTGATTAAAACTCTTTTTATAGAGCAGACAACTTACAATCAGATAACCAATTTTAGGATGGCTCATGCAATCTTTTCCAAATGCCCGAGTTTAGACTTGTTAGTCTTCCTAACCCATGCCTTACAATGAAGTCTTCCTAGCCTTTTATGGCCTCCATTACATGCAATACCATGGGCAATAATACCATGGGTACACTATACCATGTGCCCAAACCATTATTGCTTAACCAATTCAACCTTGACTCAAAACCCAAGTCAATTTTACCAAACAACTCCCCCCTTAAACTTGACTTGGGGTTCCTTGACTAACTTTAACTAAACCTGCTAAGAGAGACAACCCCGCTCACTCTAGCCCTTAGCCCCCTCAAAGTATTTACCCAGGGTATTATTAACTCAACATCCCCCTATCACCTAGGTCTAACCTAGACTTTACCAGTAATTACCTAGGGGTATGCATTCCTTACCAGGTCTTACAGTAGTATGCCCATTTGCATGAAATAAAATTTGACTCCATTATAATAATTATTTTTGTTTATCCTTGTTGTTGTCTTTGTACATATGACATCAATTTCCATATAAAAAGAACCCATCTATAGGATTACATGGGTCACCAACAACTATAACTGCTAGTTATCTAGACATTCTTTCTAGGTACATGGTTCATCAATTAATTAATTCACGTGCACATATCCTCCTCATCCAGTGAATCTCTCATGACTCAATAGTGTGCAGCTTTGCTTAATAATCTATTGCTTTTGATCCAAATCTACAAGAAAACTCAATTATATCTCTATTTACCAAGCCAATACAAACCCTTGGCAACAAAAAACGCCCTTCTAAAGCCAACTCACCTCTTATACCTATTTTTAAGAAATTTACCTCAAAGAGATAAATTATTACTGAGATTTACCGAGATTTACAGTCAATGGAATAATAAAATAACAAGCAATAATACACATAATATTTATCCAAGAAAACCCCAAATCTAGGGAAAAACCCAACTCAATGAAATTTCATTAACCTTGGCCAAAACCCTAGCCAAGATGGCCAAGTGAGTCTTCACTTCTCACTTCCAACCCATGCCTTACAATGAAATCTTCCCAGCCTTCTATGGGCTCCATTACATGCAATACCATGGGAAATAATACCATGGGTACACTATACCATGTGCCCAAACCATTATTGTTTAACCAAGTCAACCTTGACTCAAACCTCAAGTCAATTTTACCTAACACTAAAATAACTGAAGTAGTTCAACTATCTTAGTACAAGTTAAGAAAACATGCATTACAAATTTTTAAAGAATAGTCTTACAAATTGATACAAAAACATGCATGAAAATGTGTTGGCCTGAGACAAGCTTCTAAATTAAGAAAAAGTTCCAAGACACATATGTACACCATACATCATTAGCCCCAGTAGTGGGAGATTGGAGCCACTCCTCACTCCTCAAAGAACGGACTACAAACTCTCAAGGCTATGTGGGAGGAGCCAAGGTGAAAACTCCTTTGCTCATACAATGAAGGGGTATATATAGCCAAGGGGGATATTGACCCTTGTGACTCTTCCGCTTCCCTCATGATTATTTGACTTCTTATGACTTTTCAACTTACATGACTCTTCATCTTCATATGTGTGTCTCTTGGACTTTCACATTACATTACATTTTATTACAACAAGTATGGCCCATAGTAATGATGTGGCTGAGACAACTCATGACACAACTCGACATGAAAATGTTGACATGCATTGGCTGAATGTGGTGTCCGTGTCGAGTTGTTGTGCTACTGAGTGATGGGTGTTCTCTCAATGTATCATGTCTTCACCCCCGCATGGCATGTATAATTTTGTAGAATTTTTCTACAAATAAGCTAGCTCTGGTACCATGTATAACTTTTTCTACAAATCAGTTAGCTCCAATACCATGTAGAAATTTCCCATGTGTAGATCACCTGCTAAGGCAATGTATTAAAGCAAAACACTTGATCTACTTCTACAACCAATTTAGTGGAATCTTAATCAAACATGAGCAACATCAATAAGAACACATATAACTGATATGGAGAAATCAAACACACATAACACAGAAGATATAACCCGGGGAAAGCACCTACCTAAAACCCCATCTATGTATTATCATACAAGTGGAAATATAGTCTAGATTACACAAAGCCTTAGCTCGGAATATATCCAGCTCTTAGTACAATCCTTCTGCTACTCATAAACAATCAAAGGCTTCTCACAAACCTTCTCCTCTGCCCTCCAAGCCTCCTATTTCCTTGTGATGTTTCCTTGGGGTTTAGTGTTGCCACCTGTGTGAATTGGCCTCTTGACACACTCACTAACCTCTGATCTAACTGCACAAACCTGAAGGAGATAAATCCTCATCATGGATGAGCTTCCTTTATAGGAAAAGTATTCATCCAACTGATAGTACACTATCCCACATTTGATCTCAACTGAGTCTCTGACAGAACTGACATGCATCAGTTATCCATGAGTGAATACATAGTTATCTAAATATAATAGTTGTCACATGCATGAAAGTATCAACAAACTATATCTCATTAATTTAACAACTTGTTAAATTAATCTAACTGAACTTGACTAAGTTAAACTAAGTCAACTGATCCTCTCAATATAGAACTCATCCTTAATTCCTCAATCAGTGGAGCAAATCCCCAATGAGCGGAGAAATAATTGCATGTTCTCACAAAGACTTCAAGTTTGCTTTTCCTTAACTAATTAACTCATGGAGAAATAATTAATTAATATTCCAAACTATTGGTAAGACCAAATTCGAATTTACTTCCTATAGATAGACCAGGGACTGCTATAAATAGGAAGGGACCCAGAAATGCTATTTTTAGAGGATGTTATTTTTAGCAGTTTCACCTCTCACCAAAGGCGGCCAAACTGCTATTTTTAGAAGTGCTATTTTTACCAGTTCTATTGTTAGCACTTCCTAAATTTAGCATTTCTTGTTGCACACTTTTCAACACTCCCTCTCAACAAGAAAGGTTTCCTCTCGAACCTGATCCTGTAACTCTGGAATGTTTTGCATGCAACATATCTACCAAGTGAGTTTACTCTACCAATGCTCGGAACAAAAAAACTCCCAACTAACCTTTCTGTTGGGATAGAAACATACTTTGACGTTGAAGCTCTACCTGCTATTGACAAGTGCTCCCTCTCTGACCTCTGCGCTAATACAAAATCTCCATGCATCTCGCACCATTGCACCCTTCTCTGTGCTACCCTGCACTGTGGAACACACTTGTGCCTCTCGCATTGTTGTGGCCTGCATTCTTTGCACTCTCCTTGGATTCCCTACACTATAGCTCTCTCTGCCACTCCATCCGCATCTGTCTCTACCCAATTAGTCAGTTCCTACTACTCCATGAGTCCACATCAAGGCTCCTATAGAAAATTTAAATCAAAGAGGTTGGGTACCTCAATGATCCTACACCTCCTCCTTGGGACAATCACTCCACATCGCCCCACCTCCTACCTGGAGGTATGGCTGCATGTGATCCCTTTGCCACCTAGATTGAAGTTTCCCCCTACTGGAGGTCTCTGCAGGAGTGAATGTCTCTACTCAATCTCCTCTCAGCTTCTCTAGTTGTGGCTACTCCACAACCTCCTGAAGCTGCTTTACCAATCATGGCTCCTCCACAATCGTCTGAGACTTCTTCTGGAACTACATGTTGAGAGGTAATTTACTCTCCCTCTCAACCACCAAGTATCTAACCTTTGCCTTGCTTCTCAAGTTTTTGCATGCATCTTGTACCTCAAGTGCATACAAGTTCTTGGCTAGCACACCAATCTGTTTCATATTTCCCGTCGTCATGAAATTTTCTAGAAAAAGAGTTGATTTTAAATCACCAATATCTCCCTCATCTGAACTCTGATTCAGCCAATTTTTTTTTTTTTTGGGTATTTTTCTGCAAGGAAACTAGATCCGCTATTTTTTTTGAAAAATTTTGTATAGAAATTTTCATATATGCTCTACAAACTCTTGGCCCAAAACTCAAAACTTTGAAATCTCCTCTTAGTATATTGTTCTTCCCTGATAACCTGTGCTCTGATACCATGTAGAATTTTCTAGAATTTTTCTACAAATCAGCTAGCTTTGATACCACGTAGAAATTTCACCTGTAGATCAAACTGATATATGCAATGTACTAAAGAATAATACTTGATTTAGTTCTACAAAACATTAAGCGAAAGAATAATCGAATTCATGAGCAACATCAAGCATAAATAGATATAACTGAGTAAGAGAAATAATCAACCATAACAAAAGATATATCACTGGGGAAAGCACCAACATAAAACCCCAACACTATATTATAAATGAAGTGGAAATCATCTTCTGATTGTAGAAAGAGCAAGATAGCTCTTGAGCTGATTCTTTTTTGTAAATTGAAGAGGATTTCCACTTGATTTATAATACAGTGTTGGGGTTTTATGCTAGTGCTTTCCCCAGTGATATATCTTGTGTTATGGTTGATTATTTCTCTTACTCAGTTATATCTGTTTATGCTTGATGTTACTCATGAATTCGATCATGCTTCTGCTTAATGTTTTGTAGAACTACATCAAGTATTATGCTTTAGTACATTGCATATATCAGTTTGATCTACAGGTGAAATTTCTACATGGCAAAGTGTGTGGCATCTTTGATGGTCTTGGTCTTTGCTTGATGGTGCACATGTATGTGTCCCTTTCGCTTATTTCTTGATGTGCTTCATACGTTCGTTTAACTGTGAGCAAGTCTTCTGGCATGTGCTCCTTCTTCATCCCATTTGTCATCATGCCATGTTTCATCAATGTACATGTTCTTGTAATCACTCATGACGAAACGACATTGAATCCTAGAATCTCCTAATCTACCATGATGCATTTTTTTCCATTTCAAGTGCAAGTGACCGAGAGGGAGGACAAGACACTGAAACTGTGTAGAGCACAACTCAGGCTGGGATGCAATGCTCCAGAGCACTATTGGGAAAAACTGTATAGATGTCATTGGGAGGCATATTTTCACAATCTGGGACAGCAGTGCCAGCTTCAAGGTAGAACGCACCTGGGAGGCACAATTGTGTAGTTCCTAGGAGGAAGAAAAGGCAGGTGGTCGGGAGGGGTTGTTGGGCATTTCTACGCATTTTTCAAGATGAGTACTAGGAAGGTCATTTGGGGGTCCAGCAAGGAATTTGTGCAAGTTTCTCATAGGAAGATAGAGCGGGAAATAGGAGGCACTAGAAAACATTTATGTGTAGTTTTCCATATCAAAGTTGGATCGGGTTGTGGGGAGCTACTGGTCGTAACTGCGTATTTCTAAGGGACAATGTCAAACAGGCAGTCGCTGCACATTTTCCGAGATGAGTATAGAGCAGGGTAGAAGGGAGAGTGCGAATCAAAGCTCCACAATTTTCAGAGGGAGAGTAGGTTAAGCTAGAAGAGGATCTTCCAATCAAATCTGTGCATTCCCTTGGGACAGTGAAATGACAGGAAGCAAAGGCCTGACTCATATGATTGTGTAGTTTCTGCAGAAAATGTAGGGCAGGCAGCTGGGAAAATTGTACGTAGTTTTGGGTAGCAATGCAGGCTTGGGTCACAATGCAGCTCAGGTTTCTAGTAGACTAGATGGAGGCTTAAAGAGTAATTTTGTAGGAAGTGCAGATTGGATCAGAATTGGGGAAAACTTCTACACAATTCTGGGAAATATTCATCTTGCTTACGTCTAGTATTGCACAATGCAGGCTGCCCTGAAGGACAACCTCAAGCTCTATGCAGTTTTGGGCAATAGAGCAAGGTCACTGAGAGCTGAGACTGTGCAGTGTAGCTTAGTCCAGCTCCGGTTGAAGGAGGATTTTCTGGTCAACAGACTTTTAGGAAAAATGGATAAGTGTGAGAGCAAGTGAACTTGTGCATACATGACATTGTGATCACACACTTAGCATGAATTGATGACAAGACACCTCAAACCAACAAGACAAACATGTGCTCAGTGAGGCTACCTTAAGGTTAAGAGTGACCAGTGTGACACTTGAGATAGAGCTTCGAACAACCATGACGACACTTGCGCGATTGTGTGTGAAACTTTGTATGTGAGTATGACTCATGTTCATAGAGTGAAAATAGCTCATTGTTGGCTTATATGGGCCTAACCTAGGTTTGGAAGAATTATTTAGCCAAACAAATCCCACAGCTACCAACCCTTTCGGCGACAACCCACGGAGCTACCTGAGGTCTCACCTGAGGTAGCAAGGAAGGGTGTCGGAACTAGTTTTCCGCACCCTTGGGATGTCTAGATGTGGTCTGGAGCTTGCCCGCATTGTTTCGCAGCCTCGCGCTGCTCTACTTCCATGTAGATCCGGGCCCAGGCTAATTCTTAATATTAATTACTTAATGATGTATTATAAATAAAATCTACTTAGAAGGGTCTTTAAGCAAACATTTATCCGAATTAACTAGTTCGCGCACTTAGAATACTCAAATTCACATATATTCATAACATAAGCATATGCAGACAAAGTAACCAGTTATATTAACCATACAATAGCCAGATCCGCGATAATACAGATTTAACACAAAATTTCATAATCAACTTATCTTTATTTCCACTTTATCACCAATACATCTAGATCCGCCTAGCGCACTCAACTACAGGGGTCCACACACATAGCTGTGGACTCTTCCAGGCCTCTGCGCACACAGTTGCAGAGCCTCTATCCACTACCCAACACCCTCAACTTGGATTTACAGATGCTTCTATACTTTCCTTCTCAAAAACCCATTACATTTCAGATCCAAGATCATACAAAAAAACAGCCTTCTACCCATAGAGCCTCACTCTATTTACACCTTTCTATGGTCTGCAGACTGACTTACTTCCTATTATTCTATCTTATTTCTTGGGCGAACAACCCTTTGACTTGACCTTTTACATTTCGCGCTTTGCATATTTTGGAGGTTTACAATATTTGTATCCTAACTTCTAAGCTATCATACCCAAAACTGTTATACAGGACCTCCACTACCCAACAGTCCCCCAACACAATTGTCATGACTCATCCTGAGTCACTCATCGGTGCGGCGAGACACACTACCATGGCTTCGTGATTCACCTCCCTTTGAGTGACGCTCGTCGTCCCGCTGCTCCTTCGTTGTCTCCTACAATGCTTTGTCCGGCTCCTGCTTCATTATTTCTAGCAATTCTCATGACCGATAATGCTCATTTTGCTGTGCTCGTTTAACACAGAACACCCCCTTATAGTATTTTAGCTCGAGTGGGGGAGCCACATACAGGACCTCCTTGTACCACCACAGCCACTTCCTATCTTTGTATCTGCTCTTTGCACTGTCTCCTACAGCTTATGTTGTAATTTTGCAAGACCTTTTCTATTGTCTGCTAGATCCCAATCCTCAAGGTACATCAGAGACAACTTATTAACTACATTTCGACTAGTGGCCTCCATATTCCCATCCTTTTTCTTTTCTGTTGTAGTGTGTCGGCCTACCCCCAGGTGAGGTGACAACGTCCAGACCAATTCTGCTTCGTGTCTCCCATTTTCCAGTACATCCCCTACTGTTGATGTTGAGCTCTGCGTGGTGCCCACAGTTATCAACACCATTTTCCTCAGAGAACCTTGCCTTTCCGTCAGCCACATCACCACCCTCAGGCTTATTCCCTGTGCAGAGATAATGAAAAGTTCCATATCGATAACTACCATGTGTTTTCCAGAAGTGTAGGTCGCCCGGTAGATGCCCCTCAATGATTTATAAGTGTTTCGAATTTCAAATTCACTAGCTCCCGCCTATTCTGGCGTCCTCGTGTAAAACCTGTGGCAGTTCATTCCATATCTGGCTCATACTCCTTCTCTTAATTGCCCACTGCCTGCTCCCTTTTGCCATAATGCAAACATCTTGTCATGAATAGTGATAGCAGTGGTCACCTCTCCTTTTAGCAATGCATCAACGCACTTCTTTCCGCAACCGCGGTCTTGGTGATTGGCCAAATCTACACGTATCCTCGCAATCACGCCTCTTTCCCCCAGACTGCTTTATCGTCCTGTGCTCTCTTTCAACTGGTTGGAGTGGTGAGACTGTCCCTCGAACAGATAATTAGGCGATCGGCCCACCCGTGTAGAGCTTCAGGTGACTGTCATTCACTCTTCCATGAAAGGGATCTCCATTGAGTTTGGCAAGCTGAACCACGACCCCATTGGTAACTTCTTTGACGACATAGGGTCCCAACCAATGCATTCAAAGTTTGCTAAGGAATTTCCCAAACCTTTTTTCATATAGTAATACTAGATCATTCTCCTTGAAGGTATGCACCTTGATATGGCGATCATGCCATGCTTTCTCTCACTGTTTCTATACTTGTTAATGGAATCTAGCCAAAAACTGTTCCTCCTCCAGTTCCTCTAGCTATGCGAGTCGTTCCTCCAAAGCCCCATATTCTGCCATACCTATTGTTGCCACTATTCGCAGACTAGGCAAAATATATTCCATAGGTATAATGGCCTCCTTGCCACAGACTAACTAAAACAGCATGTGGCCCGTCAAATTCTTGCACGTGGTTCGGTATGCCCATAGCACAGTAGGGACACGCAAGTCCCAGTCATTTCACTGCACATTATAGACCTTGGTCAATGAAATCTCCAAGATTTTGTTTAATGCTTCAACAGTCCCATTTTCTTGTGGGTGGTATGGCGTACTCTTTTGGTGATATATCTGGAATTCCTCAGTGAGTGCGCTGATCATTTCACTCAGAAAATGCATTCCCCAATTGCTCATGATAATTTTGGGACATCCAAACCTTGTTAGTATGTTTTTAAACACAAACTTCGCAGTTTTCGTAGCCATGCAATCCTTAACCAGTTGGACCTCTACCCATCGAGTCAAATATTTTGTCATGGTGATGATATAGAGCACGCCCATCTTCCCTCACGATGTGATAGTTCCTATGAAGTTGATTTCCCACTTCTTGAATGGCTATAGTGTCATCTATGGCTTGAACGGCATTTCATCTCTCCGCGATGGTCTCCCCATCCATTGACATACTACGCAGGCTCGACAATATGCTTTTGAATATTAATGCAGAGTGGGCCACCATAATCCTGCATGAAGAATCTTCTGGGTTGTGGTGCAACCCACGTAATGTCTGCCAACAAACCCCCCATGTGCTTCGGCCAAGATCTGTCCTCGCTCGAACTCCGGAACATACATGCATAATATTTCGTCGTTGCCCATTTTGTAGAGGTGCCCTTCAATCACGGTAAAGTCTATTGCGCATACCACTAATTCTTTCTTCTGTTGAACAGAATATCCCTACAGCATGGTTCCTGTAGTTAAGAAATAGATTATATCCTCAAAGTGGCCATCCGCTACACGCACTACATACAGTTGTGCATCCAGAAGTCAGTCCTCTAAATTTTTGGGCTCTTTGCTGGTCTCAATTTGAGAAAGGTGATCTGGGCCTACATTTAGACGTCCTGGCTTTATGATGACCTTGAATTCATATTCTTGGAACAACAACAACCACCTAAAAATGTGCCCCCCCCAACACAGGCTTATTCACTAGGTATTTTAGCGCAGAGTGATTAGTATACATCTTAAAGTGGCCTCCGAGTAGATAATGGTGGTATTTGTGAAGTGCGTATCCCATCGCTAGTCCTTCACGCTCAGTGGTGGAGTAATTCTTCTCAGCTTTTGACAACTAACAACTTGCAAACACAATCAGATGATCAATTCCCTCCACTCCTAGTTGAGTAAGGACTGCCCCCAACACGATACACGACGCATCGACATGCACATGGAATTCGACGTCCCATTTCGGAAATACCAATATAGAGGTGAATGCCATCTTTTCCTTAAGCATTTCCAGACTTTGGTTGCATTCCTCATTCTAGCATTAAGTAGCATCCTTCTTCAGTAACGGTTCCATTGGAGCCATGATCTGGGTGTAGCTTTTGATTAACTTTCGATAGTAGACCATGTGTCCCAGTGTAGCACGTAGTTGTTTGACACTTCGCGGCACTTGCATATTGAGTATGATAGTGATATTTGTGTGATCCACCATCAAGCCTTGCTTACAAACCACATGGCCCAACAGGTTCCTAAAAGGGACGAGGAAAGTACACTTCTTTAGGTTTAGTGCAATTTGGTGTCGTCGGCAAGTATCCAGCATTAACCATAAGGTTGTGATGTGTTTCTTAACCAATCCGAACATGGTCCATTCATCAAGATAGACCTCTAAGAACTTGTGTATAAATTCCTTAAATGTTGCTACCAGAATTCGTGAAAATATCGTCGGTGCGTTCTTTAGTCCAAAGGGCATCACCGTATACTGAAAACAACCCCATTCTGTGGCAAACGTTGTTTTACTCCTATCTTCTGCCACAATCTTGATCTGGTGGTATCCTGAGAACCCATCTGTAAAAGAGTAGGCTTCCTGCCCACCCACATTTTCCAGTACCTCATTTGTAAAGGGTGTTGGAAATGGATTATTAACACAAGCATCATTCAGCGTCCTGAGATCCACGCAGATGCAAATCTCACCCTTCTGTTTCTTCTCTTGCTCAACCATCAGACTTAACTAGTCGGACTCCTTGACTGGTTCAATGATTCCTGTTGCCAGCATCTTCTCCAGTTCTTCACAAACCTTTTCTTTGTATTTTGGATTCAATCAGTAGGGTTGTTGTTTAACAGGCTTCACATCCGGCTTCAACGTTATCTTCATTGTTCCTAGGTCTCCTAGGATGCCTTTTAGCTCTGTGATTTTTTTTGGGAATAAATCGTGATATTTACGAAGCAACTCAATGACCTTTTCCACTGCGGCATCGTCCCAATAGTCCCCAAGCATTGCATACTTCGGTTCTTCTTCTATTCTGGTATTTACTTGTTTCATTTTCAATGGCGTCATAATATCTAGATCTTTTATTTCAGTTCCGCGCACCTCATGAATCCCCTATGATTCTGGAATATTGATGTTTCACGGGTCATCCTCATCATCTTCTACCTAGACATTGTAACATTCAAGGGCCTCGCTCAGCTGTCGCGACCAGTTGGGCTGCACAGTTTCTTTTGGCTGTAGTGGCATTTTGAAAGTGGCGGCCTTTAGTAGCTGTAACCCATCATCCAAGGGATCCATCCATTGATCTTCAAAGAGGAATGTCAACAAAAACCCTTTGCACAAGATATCCCACTCGCTTGTGTCGTGCTGAAGCTCTGCTTCAGTATACCAGTTTCTGGGAATGACATCCAGGGTGTGATAAAATAAGTGCACCCATTCTGGTTGAGGTTCCTCTCCATAGGCTTTGATCCATCTGGTAAGGTGCATGCACAGGTCATCATGTCCATCATATTTCTCCATTATGTGTAGTTTTGGCTTCCCAAATCTTATCTGCATCATGCACCTGCAACCGGGCCAATCTTCAAAAGTCCCTTCATTTGTGCCCCACCATCGTGAAGGTGTTGTGTGCAATGCCCATCTCAACGCATCAAACCGTTGGTGTTCTGTTACCGCGATTTCAAACTTGGTTAGGAATTTATCTATTATTGTCAGCCCATCATATATCAGTAGTTCGCGATCCTGGGCCCTCACGCAGTACAGATATTTAGTCATCATATCGCAGTGTAACATGGTCACTCCATTCAACCTGTTATGCCATCGCTCATCTTCTTCATTTGAATCAGTGGTGCAGGACTCTACATAGCCTCGTGATATTCTTCTATCCTCTGTTGACCTGACCCATTCTTGCCTTCATGCAGAAATTTTGTAGATACAGTCTAATTCATCATCACTTTCTTTGTTGTGCACGGCTTCAATGTAGTCTGGTACTTCAGTTGGATCTAACAGAACGACTACACGGAGCGACTTTGTTTCTAATATGATTGTACGCTTCTTTAAATTAATAACCTCATTCATGTTGGTGGCCCAGTCTATTCCTAATAATACAGGATAAGGCGTACTTTCATCCATGATTTCAATAACTTCAAAGTCCATCCGAGTACTCACCCTGTCACTATCTACCATAATTCCCTGCAGCCTTCCCATGGGCAGGATCTTCTCTTGGTTTTCCATTCACAATTGGATAGGGGACCATTGTAGTGTGGGCTTACCCATATGCTCCCAAGTCTATTTAGGCAGTATGATGGCATCTAAGCCTAGGTCCAGAATGACCTGTTCTATCTCATACTCGCTGATCTGCATCGTTAATCACATTTCCCACCCGATTTGCGACGCATGTCTTCCCAATTTCCAAACTACGCGAGTTTCACTCCATTCTGCACATCTATTTATCAATTCTAGTAAGCCTTTAACTGCCCTGTTGTCACGAAGCAATTTTATACATGTCTCTAAAAAGGCAGTTATCATCGAAGGATACCTGTCTGGCTCACGTTGATCCCTATTACCTAGGATAGAGACCTCAACGAAGCTCTCCCTAGATTCCATTCTCCTTGCCAACCCCTGCATCTTCCTTATTTAGGTTCCATCTATCCGCTCCTATGGCCTTTCCACTTCTTAGTACCATGTTTACTTTGGGGTCTTCATCGTGGCTTCAGACCTCATCATCTGCACATTTTGGGTCATTGTTGGTTGCACTACCCTTTTTTCCCAAATCTGTGCTATTAGCATAGGGAAATCTATCAGCTTATGATTAAATTGTTCATAGTAAGTGCATGAAATTCTAGTTGGGTTGGTACAATCCTGTGCATAATGTCTTGGTCCTCCACAGTTGTAACAAATTAGCTGCTTGCAACCCCTTCCTGGCCCCATTCTACCCCATCCTCGTCCATGTCCCTAGAACCCACCATGCACAATCGTCATGGCTGGATCCTAACCTCGCACCTCAGTCTACATTCTATAAGCAGGTGACTGGTCCATTAATAATTGATAGCTACAACAGTCTCTTTCCTCATGGCTCACCAATCTGCAAAAGTTGCAAAATAGCTACTGGGGGGTCTGGTTGAATTTTGGCAATCGCTGACAGTTATTGGTGTTATGTTTTCCTCCCACCTGACAAATTACACACCAGAGCAAGGTTTTTGTGCTTGGCCCTACCTGTGCCTCTAGCTTTTGCACTTTATACACCATACTTCATCCTAGACTTCTGGGCGAGGTCCCTTTTCCTATTTTAACTTCTTCATTTCCAATCACAAGTTTTGGATCTATGCTTGGATTTTCTAAACTCCCAACCCCGGGTCTTGTAGCGGAGTTTCATGCAACCTCATCACGGTCTCCAACGCTTCAGTCTGGCTTGAGATCTTCTATTGTAACAAAGCCATCCTCAGATGTGGTGTTAGTGATGCCATAAACCAAGCACAGTGCTGCGCATCCGTTAGTGTCATGTTTGCTTCGTGGATAGTACTTTTTAGTCTTTGATCCAAATCCCACGAGGTTTTACGAGGCATCATCGTGATCTCCTTGAACCCTATGATCAACTATGTTTCTGACTTCGGCTGGCTAAACTCTTTCTTTAGTTCGGTCTAGATTTTTGTCGTCCCCGCAGTTGGGTGATAGCTTGAGTACTTTATGTACCATGTCAGTGCCCGGTCCTGCAGCACGCTAACTAAGGTGGCCTTTCTAATATTATCTTCTACAATCCTATGTGAGTTCCATATTGAGGTTAACACAAACCAAAATTGTTATGGGTCTTTGCTTCCTACTCCTTTGAATATTGGTAGCTAGATCGCGCTCATCATTGTCAACTCTACCACTGTACTTTGAACTACTACTATTCTTGGTCCCTTCGATCCTTCAATTATTTTTCTATAGAGTCCCCACGTCCCACATCAGACACCCCTTAGGCAGATCCCAGTCCCGGCAATGGAACCACTTGTTGGCTTATATGGGCCCGACCTAGGTTTGGAAGAATTATTTAGCCAAACAAATCCTGTAGCTACCGGCCTGTTTGGCAACAGCCTGCGGAACACGAACTAAGGTCTCACCCGAGGTAGCAGGGGAGGTTGTTGGAACCAGGTTTTCGCACCCTTGGGATGTCTAGATGTGGTCTGGAGGTTGTGTGTGCCATTCTGCAGCCTCGTGCTGCTCTACTTCCATGTAGATCTGGACCCGGGCTAATTCTTAATATTAATTACTTAATGATGTATTATAAATCAAATATACTTAGAATGGTCTTTAAGCAAACATTTATTAGAATTAACCATTTCGTGCACTTAGAATAGATGCAGATTCACATATATTCATAACATAAGCATATGCACACAAGGTAACCAGTTATATTAACCATACAATAGCCAGATCCGCAATAATACAGATTTACAACAGAATTTTGGAATCAACTTATCTTTATTTCCACTTTATCACCAATACATACAGATGCACCCTGTGCATTCAGCTGTAGGGGTCCATGCACACAGCTGTGGACTCTTCCATGCCTTTGTGCACACAGCTGCAGAGCCTCTATCCACTACCCAACACCCTCGACTCAGACTTATAGACACTTCTAGACTTTCCTTCTCAAAAGTCCATTACATTTCAAATCCAAGATCATACAAAAAACGACCTTCTACCCATAGTGGTTCGCTCTATTTATACCTTTCTATGGTCTGCGGACCGACTTACTTCCTATTAGTCTATATTATTTCTTGGGGGGACAACCCTTTGAATCAACCTTTTACATTTCCCGCTTCACATATTTCGGAGGTTTACAATATTTTTATCCTAACTTCTAGGCTATCAGACCCAAAACTGTTATGCAGGACCTCTACTACCCAACACACAAAGACCAAAATTCAAATTTTCTAGAACAAACTCACAAACATGACATATCAATCAACATGCAAAACTACAATCAGTATTCAATCAAGCACAAAGTGTGTAAGGACTCGACAAGAGCTCATGGACTGAGCCCAAGTGTTTGCAACAATCACGAGAAAAACTAAGGAATGCTCCGAAATTTGGATGCGGGCCAAAATTTTGAAGGGTGTTGTAGCCGCTACAACACTTGGCGACACACTAGTTGAATACCAGCTTCTATGTTTTAGTTCATTTCCAACACATGGCCTTGGCCTTTCAAGGAGTATTGATTCATTGTGCAGGTTACCTTAGATTCCCACATACCTGATGAACATACATGGTTCACCTTGTACCAACTTAGTCAAACACAGCAAAACATTTAGCTTGATCACAATCTTGCAAAATCAAGAAGGGTAGTTTGGCTCATGAGCTAAGATTTTCAAACCCTAAGTTTTCATCTTTGATGTTTCTCCACTACCAGTAGGCCTGGATAGTACCCCTGTTAACACCCAGGTTGTTCCCTATGACTCCCAAGGGAATACGGCCGGGGTAACCACTAACCAATCTTTGGAATACAGCTTCTAGCCCAGCTGTAATCAGAGAGGGCTCTCTCTGTAAGGTTTGTCACTGTTTTAATGGAGTTTTTAGGCTAGTTATGAAGTGCAGGTTTGTTTGTTTTTTGTGTTTGGTTGGGGGGATGTTTTTTGATAGTTTTGAAATGTTCTCTGCAGAGTAGTCAATCCATTGGGCAATGGAGTCTGTGGCGGCTGTTTCCTTGAGATCTTGGCTTGAGTGAAACTGGAATTACAGGGCCTGTATGTGTTTCATGAAACAAACTGTAAATTGTGAGGTTGAAGTGTGAATCAACTAGTGAAAAGCAATTAAGATATTCTTCACTGAGTTGGGCTATGAGAATGGGACCTATTACTTAGGAGCAATACCTGAATTCCTGAAATAATAGATCACTATGATGATATAGTTTGAAAGGTAGCAATTAAGAATTACACTTTCATTACTATAATTGAGGAAAACATTTATAATAGCTTGGATTGAGCTCAAGGTAATATGTGATTAAATCCTGAGACTACTCTTTTTCCTTGCTATTAAGATATGTAATATATGGAATACATGAATGAAAAAGATAGTAAACATATAACAAAGAGAAACAAGGAAACTTATTGAGCCATGAAACACGCAGGAATCCTGCAATATTCAGTCATACACCAGCAAGACATCAAGAGACACAACGCTTTAGAAATCCCATCATCCTTTGTATTAGTAGTCTGAAGATTTACAATAGAAGAGCTACAGAATAGATATCAAGAGATTTCTTACATCCAGATTCCAACCCCTGCTAACAAATACGAGGGGGAATATATAGAAGTCTATTACAAAATATCTCAGGCATTGAGTCATCTGA